>VDFB02194677.1:171693-386804 GCA_007258455.2 Sequoia sempervirens
AACCCTATTTTATGAGGGCGTTGTATTACAACTATGTATTGTGATGTATTTTGAGAGTCTGATAGCAGTCGTGTTGCCTCTAGATCTTTGGTTGATGATACTCTTGTGAGAAGCTTTCTCTACAAGTATATTGTAATCTTTGTGATTTTTGAATAATATATTGGGAAACTTTTGGAGTGTGGGGTTTTCTCCCGAAAGGGTTTTCCCCACATAAATCATTGTGTTGCGGTATGCATGATATTTATGTTTATTTCTATTTAAGTTTCTATAACTATTGTAAAGATATGTAAAGTTTTGCATTATCCTCCTCTCAAGATTAGTGTAGGAAGTTGTTCCGCTACCTTAGCTTCCTTACAGTGGAGTTGGCAATGACAGTTACAAACCTATTTTTAGTAAATCTTTCAACTGGGCATGAGAATTGAGTAGAGGACCATCTTGAATGTTATTGGTGTGTCTCAAATGAGTTTGGTGATTATTTTGGATGCCTGCCTTGGGATATGAGCCATTGTAGAGTAGTCACAAGTCAAAAATGTCATCTAGTTTTAGTACAATAGTTAATTTTGTTATTCATGGATCATTGGGAGTTATCTTTTCTATTCTTGAAAGAGAATCTTCATTTTGGTCATTTGAGTTTTTTCATTTTACCATGGTTTTATGGTACATTTTTTGGAAAACCATTTGTGGTATTCATCTCCCATTTCACTATAAATTGGAGGCGTGAGATAGTAGTTTTATGAGATTTTTTATAGGTATGCGAGTGTTGTTAGAGTTCAAAGTAGTAGTGTTTGTATGTATCTCTCATTTAAAGATTAGCATATACTTGTCCTCTTTTCTTATCTCTAATTTTGTAATTGAAGAATATATATCAATGGTAATCCTTTTTAATTAAACAAAATTTATATTTGTATACATTTTTAGATGATTTTACTACAATAGTTTCACCTTGTTAGTCAACATGCAACTCATGTCTAACTAAGGACACAAGGTATACCTCAAGGATAGTTCCTTTTAAAGAGTAATTGCATGATCAACTTTTCCACCTTGTGACCATTAGATTAAGTGTATTTACATCTAGTCACCAAGGGAGGGTGCTGCCAATTTCAAGGAAAAAACTAGACATTTATTCATCTTCCATATTTAATAAAATTAATCTCTTTGCAAAGATTTCAAATATTTTCCTACTAATATCACTTCCATTGTTCTAATTGATTTTTTCTACATCTTATTCATATATTTCTAATATTTAGAACTAAAACCATGACTGCGTAAAATCTAGAAAATTAGGCTTGACATTTAGAATCAAAGTCTTATCAATTAGTAATGTCTCACACCTACCAATAAACGCTATGACATATATTCCTCTACATCATTTTCCAATGTACTCTATCTCAATCCTAGTAGATTATGTGTAATGAGTATGGGTAGATCAACAAACTACTTGGGAAAATTCCTTATGCAAAATTTATAGAAATTTATCTTTGTAGAAATAGTTTTGGTGTACAAGATGGTCTAATGGGTATAATTTAATAGATTTTGTTACTACTAAGGAAAAAATCATGGGTTATGTTATGTCTTGCATACACACCCTATTATTTTTCCTAAAAAATCTGGGGACCCCCCTTTGTCTTTTTTGATTTTGTGTCCCTTTTGTGTTTCTATTTTTGTCTAGTTTTTAGTTTGTGCCCTTTTTGGTTCTTTCCATTATGTGTTTTGTTTCCCTTTGCGACGGTTATAGAACTTTCAAGGTCTCTAAAACCCCATTAGTTCCTATTGGACCATGAGCCTTGACATGAACCTAGAACCAAGGTTCCAGGTTCTTGGTCTGCCCCATGACCTAATTCCCGATAGGTCCTCTTTAAATGGCAAAACTTGACAAGAACCTGGAACTTGGTTCGAGGTCCCCAATCCACCCCACCACCCAACTCTTGAAATATACTCATACTAAGAATTTATCAAGCTTGTGCATGCACACTTCTTCCTCTGTGGATATTTTTTCGCTCTCCTCCCTTTTCTTTTTTAATTTTTTTTGCCTTGTACTATTGTGTTTGTGACACCTTCCCCTTTGTAATGTCCTCAATTTCTAAGTAATCACCACGAAGTTTAAAATTAATTAAATATTAAATGATCTTGGGCAATATATGTTGGGTATTTATATTTATTTAATTAATTAATTATTAAGGTGACTTTATTAAATGCATTGCTCCAATATTAAATAAAGTCATTTTTGAAAGGAAAATATTTAATAAACAATAAAAATGGTGGTTAAATATAAAAATGGGGAAAAATATTTCACTAATCATCTTGTGAAAATTTATTATTGAGAGCATTTTGGAGAGCATAGCTTTCAGAAGACTCGAGAACAAAAACCCTTAACCTGGTGGGTTGGACGAAAACCCAATTCATCTATTGGGTGGATTCATTTCAAAGTTCACGATTGGGCTTCATCGTGTGAAATTTGGGAAGTCTTCTATGAAGACAAATTTCAAATATTGGTGAGGTTACAAGTTGAAAATTTGCAGAGTTTCCAGTGATTATGAATTAATGAATTGAATAAAATTATTAAAATAATGTTATTACTGTACTTGTGTATACCACAGTAAAGGAATGATCTGAATAAATATAGATTATCAAGAGCAGGTTTGATTCATTTCCTAAAATCAAGACTCCTTTCGTTATATAGCCGAAGACTATGATATTCTAAGATTGTCATAGATACTGCCATCCATACAAGGAATCGTGAGTCTAGAAAAGACAATTAATTCACCTATTGCATAAGATGATGTTCAATTGGCTGGAAGCAATATCATTAATGTATGGAATGATAGCTTACAAGACCACATCACTCTTGAGTAGAGTCGCTGGAAGGGAATTCTTGATTATAGGAATGCACACATGTCATTGGATGAGCCCAATACTATATTAGATCGTGGTTGGTTAGAAATAGTATCCTGTGAATTATATGATTAGAACGATGCAAGCAAGGGAGTCGTGCATGGTGATGGTATATTCAGTGCCAACAAAAGGGTGGAGACAATCATGCACATTTCCATCTCCTAGTAGCTAAGGGAAATATACCATGTTAGAACTGAATACATTTGTGTATGTAATTCAATAATTATAGTAATGTTGTTACAAAAATTTCTGAACCAACAAGTTTAGAATTGCATATATTTGCTATCTGAATATAATTGGCTCTATGACTGTAATTGATTGTTGTTATCTGAATCGAATATGGAGGCCATTGTTTTGTGGTTGCTTATTGGGTAAAACTACTCCAAACGCTACTAAGGGGAAAATAGTAAGAATAATACATCCAAGATCAAACTGCTACAAATAGTTTGACAAAATGCTTGCATTGTCAAACTTGTAAAAATTGTAAAAAAAATATCCAAATTGGTGAGGGATTTTAGAGTGGTATCAAAGCCTAAATCTTGCCAACCTATAGGGTTATGTACACCAGTGATTAAGGCCATAGTTACGTTGAAAGAGAGAAAAAAATGTAAACAATTTCAAATTTCGGAACCATATTAAGAAGAGGATACATTATTAGTTGTATTAGTAGCCAAGCAGCCTCTTAGAATTGCACAAGGAATTGAAACAATGGTTGGTTCAAGTGGTCAGAGCCCTTGGGATAGGATTGAAAGAAGGGTTAATCATGATAGTGTTCAAAATATACTAAATTATTTACCTAGGGGCAACAACAAATGACGCAACAATTCATGCAAACACTACAACAATTAATCACAACTATTACCCAAATGTCTCAGGACATGAATTCTCTCAAGGTGAATTGGAATGCTACAAGTAAAGGTAGCACTGCAAGTAATGATGTTCCATGAACTGCTAGTATAGGTGGGTCACATCGACCTTTTCAGCCTACATTCACTCCTAGGGAGGAGGAGGAAAAATCCCCATATGAAGAGGACTAGCCATTGGTTGATGAGGTAATGGTACCTTTATGATGAGTACCATACACTTCCACATGCAATAAGGCAGGAAATAACTTTAAACCAATACGTGAACCAATGAAAGGATAGGAGAATAACACAAGCATAGAGACCTCAAGGCCCACATAAGGAGTATCAACATGCCTTGAGTAAACTCGCTCTTCCTAATTTTGATGGTAGTGGGAAAATTACAACATGTGCTTGGATACATAAGTTGGATACATTTTTTACTCAAACTCATGCTAGAAGTAGAAGCAATTAAGTTTGCAACATTACATTTGGAGGGACCAACATATGATTTTTGGCATCATGGGTTGGTGACACAAAATCATGCTCTAATTTAGTCTTATGATGAGTTTAGCAACAAATTAATTGATAGATATGATAGGAAGGATGTGGAGATGTATTCCAGTGAGTTGGTGATGATTAGATAGCATGAAGATGTTGATAGTTAAATTAACGAGTTTTAGAAGGTTGTTGTTATGATTCCTAGCATGTTAGATGAGAGTAGTAATGTTGTTCACAGAGGGTTTCAATCATAATTTGAGAGGTTTGGTGAAGGATTTCAAGACTAATACACTCTAAGATACTATTTAGATGATGCTTGACCTTGAAACTACACATCCTACCCAACAATCCCAAAACGAGAGTTTCAAGAGCAGTAAACCATTTTGTAAGACCCTCAATCAACCTAAGACTACACCACCCAATATGGATTTTGAGACAAGGAATGAGTTGCACAAGAAGAAATTATGTTTCTCTTGCAAGGAACCATGGGAACCCAGTCACAGGTGCTTTGGAAAAGGAAAGGGTCATTATATAGAGGCCACTTCACACATTGATGAGGAGGCAATAGATACTAGCTCAGAGAATGGCCATGAGGATCAACAATTAAAGCATGAAGATAGTGCTATAGGATATGTGACACATGACACTATCACTACATTGTCTAGGGTGCCCAAGTACCATCCTTTTAGAGTTAGGGGAGTCTTAAAGGGGCATTGGGTGACCTATTTAGTTGATTGTGGGGCAACTCTTAACTTTATTGATGAGGGTCTTGTGGTGAAGAGGGGATTACATGTTGAGGATTTTCTTGGTTTTAGTTTCATGGTAGTGGATGGTTTTAAAATGAGTTGCTCCAAGAATATTTTGCAATTAAGCTTCTAGTTGGGGGATTATATAGTTATAGATGAATTTTATGTGGTTGGGATCACTGAGATTAATATTTTCTTAGGATTTCAATGGCTACATTCACTTGGTAGGTATAGTCAAGACTTCTAGAGAATGGAGTTGGAGTTCATGGCCAATGGGAGGAAGACAGTGTTGAGGGAATCGGCGGATGGTGCACCAAAGGTAGTGACAACAAAGAGGATGGAAGTGTTGTTCAGGCATGGTGAGGTTGTATGGGTGGCCCAATGTTTTGTGCCTTTCAAATCTTCCTCTAGTGATGACATACATCATCATGTGAACATGCAATTGATGCTAGATAAACACAATGTTGTGTTTAGAGATATCCCTCCAGGTAGGTCCCTCCTAATCATGGATTTGAGTATGTAATTGAGCTAGAGGAGGGCCCCAAGCCAGTAATCACCATTTATTATCATTATCCTAGGAGATATAAAGAAGAAATTGAAAAAATGATAAAGGAGTTATTAGATATGGGACACATTAGATGTAGCTCTAGTCCCTTTTCTTTGCTAGTGATCTTAGTGAAGAAGAAGGATGGCACAATGAGGATGTGCATTGACTACCATGCCTTGAATAAGAAGACCATCAAAAATAGGTACCCTATACGTAGGATAGATGAGCTATTGGATGAGCTTCATGGGGCAGTTTACTTTTCAAACATTGATCTTCATTCAGGTACCATCATATTAGAGTTTGTGTGGAGGATGTACATAAGAGAAAATTTAGATAACACTATGGACACTATGAGTTTTTAGTTATGCCCTTTGATCTTACTAATGCACCTACGACTTTCCAGACATGTATGAATCACATATTTAATAAGAAATTGTGAAAATTTGTATTTGTATTTTTTGATGACATATTGATATTTAGTAAGACATGGGAGGATCACCTAAGGCACATTGATAATGTTTTGGGAATTATGGAGTCATAGTCCCTATTTGTGAAGGCTTCCAAATGTGAGTTTGGCATGAAAAAGATTTTATATTTGGGACATGTGATTGGTGTGGGTGGTGTGAAGGTGCACCGAGAGAAGATGCATGCCATTCTAGATTAGGCATGATCAAGGAATATTTTTGACTTGAGGGGTTTTTCTCGAGCTATGCAATTATAAGATATTTGTCAAGGGGTTTTCATAAATGGAAAAACCTCTTACATAACTCACCAAGAAGGGTGCATTCAAATGGTCAGATGAAGCTCAGAGTATATTTGATATGCTCAAGAAAGTTATGAGTTCTTGTCTAGTGCTAGCTTTACCACACTTCTCTAAACCATTTGTACTGGAGTGTGATGAATCAGGAGAAGGGATAGGTGTAGTGCTTATGCAGAATAGGCATCCCATAGCCTACAAGATTAAGAAGTTGAGAGGAGTGGTTATATTCCACCTATGACAAGGAAATGCTTGTCATCATGCATGCATGGAAAATTTTAGACAATACTTGGTAGGTGGAAATTTTTTGGTCGAGATGGACCACAATAGTCTAATATATTTTCTAGAGAAAGGATTTGAATTAACACCAGCAAAAATGGGTAAGATTTAGGCATATGACTTTGACATCGAATATGTCAAAGGGAAAAGAATATTGTAGCGAATGCATTATCTAGGAGAGCCACCCTTTGCTCTATGTCTAATATTTCAATCGATTAGAAGGCTCACCTAGTGGTTGAGTATTCCAAGAATGCATTTGCATCCGAGATCGTTGATGGAAAGTTTCAAGATGACTGATACAAGGTAGTTGATGATGTGATATACTACAAGGAAATAATATATTTGGTGCCTAAATCTAAAATGAAGAATAAGCTTTTTAAAGTTGTTCATGATATTCCTCTTGCAGGACATCCCAAGTTCTTCAAAACCTATAGGCAGATTCAAGAGATATTATCATGGAAGGGTCTCAAGAGTGATGTCTTGTATTATGTCAAAGAGTGTATGACTTTTCAACATAACAAGTTGGAACATACTTTTCAGGCAGTTTGTTACAACCATTGCCCATTCCTAAGCAAAAGTGGGAAAGTATATTGATGGACTTTATCTTTGGTCTTCAGAAAGTCCAAAGTAGAGATTGAATATATGTGGTGGTTGATAGATTGATGAAGTATGCACATTTCTTTGCTATTTCTTCTTATTACAAGGCACCTCAAGTGGCAGATTTATTTTTTAGAGAGGTGTTCAAACTTCATGGGCTTCCAAAGAACATAGTCAATGATAGGGACAATGGATTTCTTAGTGTGCTTTGGCAAGATTTTTTCAGATTGGTTGGTATCAAGTTGTCCCTAAGAACCAATTACCATTCACAGAAAAATGATCAAACAAAGATTGTAAATAAGTGGGTGGAATGGTATCTACGTAATTATGTGGTGAAGCAATGAAAGGTTTGGATCAAATGGCTATATTTAGGGGAGCATTGTTATAATACCACCTATCACATGTTGATAGGTATGTCGCCATTCAAGTCCGTGTACAAGTATGAGGTTGTGTCTTCTGTAGACTTGGAATTTGATGATAGTAGAGCTCCCAAGGTGAGAATTAATACAAGATAGTCAAGACATCCTTAAGGCACTTAAGGAAAATTTGCATAATGCTCAGAATCAACAAAATTCATACGCAAATAAGCACAGGATTGAGAGAAATTTTGAGGTTGGTGATCTAGTTTTCTTGTGTGTACAACCATACAAGCAATTTACACTGAAAAGGAGTGATGTCAAAAAGTTGAAGCCTCGGTTGTATGGGCCCTACAAGATTGTGAGGAGAGTTGGAGAGGTAGCGTATGAGCTAGAGTTGCCTAAAACTAGAAAAATTCATAATGTGTTTCATGTATCTTGCCTCAAAAGGGTGATTGGGAAACACACTAATCCATCTCCAAAGCTTCCACCATTAGATGAGGAGGGAAAATTGGTTTTGGTTCCTAATGCTATCTTGGACATGAGGGAACGTAGATTGAGCAAGGTGATTATGGAATATCTGATTAGGTGGAGAGATTTTCCTCTTAAGGATGCTACATGGGAAGGAAAACAAATATTGTAACATCTTGGGTTGTAATTGCTTGAGGGAAAGCTATGCCAAGAAGGGAGGACTGTAATGTCCCCGATTTTCAAGTAATCATCATGGAGTTTAAAATTAGTTAATTAAAATATGAAATCCTCCTCAACAATATATGTTGTACATTTATAGTTAATTAATTAATTAATTATTAATGTGACTATTAAATGAATTGCTCTAATATTAAATAAATTCACTTTTGAAAGGCAAATATTTAATAAATAATAAAAAGGGTGTTGAAGTATAAAAGCAAGGAAAAAATAATTCATTAATCATCTTGTGAAAATTGATTATCGAGAGCATTTTGGAGAGCATGAATTTTAGAAGACTCGAGGATGAAAACCCTTGATTTAGTGGGTTGGATGAAAACCCAATTCATCTATTAGATGGATTCATTTCAAAGTTCATGATTGGGCTTCATCATGTGAAATTTGGGAAGTCTTCTAGAAGAAATTTTTTAGATATTTCGTGAAGTTACAAGTTGAGAATTTGCAGAGTTTCTAGGATTGTAGTGAGTATTAATAAATGGGTTGAATAAAGTTATTAAAATATTGTTATTACTATACCTGTGTATACTGTGGTGAAGGAATGATATGAATAAATATAGATTATCAAGAGCAAGTTTGATTCATTTCCTAAAATCAAGACTCCATTCATTATATAGTCAAAGACTATAATTTTCTAAGATTGTCGTAGATACTGCCATCCATACAAGGAATCATGAATTTGGAAAAGATTGATAATTCACCTATTACATAAGTCATTGTTCAATTGGTTGAAAGGATGTATGAATTTTTGGGCCATTGTTTTGTGTTTGCTTATTGGGTGAAACTACTCCAAACACTACCAAGGGGAAAACAGTAAGAATAATAAATCCAAATTCAGACTACTATAAATAGTTTGACAAAATGCTTGCATTATGAAACTTGTGAAAATCGTAAAAAAATTATCCAAATTGATGAGGGATTTTACATCATTCTAGTAGGGGCCCAACTCCTTCCAAAGGGTTTAGGTGTGACCATGGTTACAATGATTATACTAGACAATTCTTATGACCCGTGGGTCTCCTCAATGCCAAGGATGTGGATGGTCCTAGCAACCAAGTGTTCCTTCTACAACTTCTTAGCCACATGATAAGGGTGTCCTAGATTGGCTAAATAGTAGCAAGATCTCTCAATTGAGTTTGACTATCTCTCTAGTGATAAGTGCTCCATAACCTAATGAGAAAAATGAAGCACACTTACAAGGTGGGAGCAATTCTTGATGGCTAGGACCTCCTAAATGACTAATAAAAACCCTTAGATTTTGATCTGATACCTCTTATTAATTCTACAACTCTTGTAGCTTATTAATTTGACTTTGTTTTTTTTTATTTACTTACATTTTAATTTCTTCTACCACCTTTTTAATGAATTAGTATAATATATCTTTTATAAGGTAATATAAAATATACTTGATAAAAAAAACAAAAACTCTTAGTGAGATGATGAATACAAGTGAGCATCACAAAGAAAGAATTTTTTTAGTGGTTTGATAAAGAATAATTCATTAACAAGAGCTCTAAAGGAGTTTGAGTCCCTGCCAAGGAGAAAAAAAATTATTTTTGATATTTGCAATAGAGTGTGAAAAATAAAGGCAGTAACTATGAATCATGTTATAAAATTTATAATCTTTAGTGAAGTGCTATAATATGTATATATTTGTATGTATGTAGATATATATTGTGTATATATATGTATGTGTATGTATATAAACACATACATATATGTATATAGTATGGATGGTAATGGCATACACATGTATAAATTTATATATATACATACATATGTATGTACGTACATATAGATATATATATATATACATCCACACACACATACATACATACATACATGTTTACATATTATAAAGAAAAGACATTGGTGTATTTCAAACAAACAGGTTACAATAGACAAATCGCATGAGAGATAGTTGGGCATATTAGTGGCAATACAAAATATTGTCAACATTTGAATCAAAATTTGAATGCAAAAGCAAGGAGAATCAAAAGACACATAGCCTAATGTACCATGGTGGTAGGAATAAGATGCTCATTATCACTTTGTCCATAATATAAGCCAATGATCAGATATAAGTTTTGTTGGTGTAGATCTAGGCTATGCATCTTTTGTCTTGTCGAGCTTGATTGATCATTTTCAATTTGTCTTTGCAATGTGAATGTTAAGTGGGAAATGTTAGGATTAGGTGTATGATTCGTCTTGTAAGTTTTATGTCTTTATTACTCATATTTAAGCATGTAGATGACAAACAATTTATGATCTTCAAACATCGTGAGATGTGTACATTATCATTTTGATTGCTATGACACAATCTACGATATGTAAAGACATGTAAGAGGAGTTACTTTCTAATCTAGGATGTTGATCGTGACCATTTCTATATATATATGTATGTATGTATGTATGTATGTATGTATGTATGTATGTATGTGTATGTATATATATAGGATGGGTATATAGATATATAGTAATGGCATACACATATATATAGATGTATATATATATATAGATATATATATACATACATATATATCTACACACATATACAAACGTAGTGCATTTATAGACAATAGATATATATATCTATATTATCCATAATACAGATGCATATAGATGTATATATATATAATATATAGATAATATATAGATATATACATAATTACAATTTTATTTTCGTAATTCAATTTTTTATTTTATTTTTAAATTAATATTTTTTGTTGAGCATCCAAAGTTATGTGCTTAAAGATAAGCTTTCAAATATTAATGTTCATCAAAATTTACTATCAAAAATCATTGTCTAAATACTAGTAGGAGTCAATTTAAATCATATTGAAATGTATTATCAAAAACATTATCCAAACATTTTCATTAATGTTAGCTTATGTTTCTTGAATCTTGTCACATCAATAAACAAAGCTTGATGACGATCAAGGGAGTCGAGCACATTTCTTTTTGTTTGTATTAGGTACCAAATGGTGTTTCCCAAAACTTTGGCTTTGATATATGTATTGTAAAGCCAACAAATGTAGATTAGTTATGGTCACTTCTCCACCATGTCATTAATCTTTATCGTTTAATTACATGTTTAATTATAGTGGTAGATTAGTGTTAGACAAAATGATAAGCATATTATATTGATGTATTTTTTTACTTTGATTGATACAAGGTTGGGTGTTTTTGGTGGTGTTTTTTGTTGCAAGGTTTTTTGCATTTATACTTGTTGTTCATGTGTTGTTAATAATTTTGTATAGTTTAATTATATGTTTGAATAGATTGAAAAACTTGATTGTTAATATTTTTTAGTGTCATTGATCATATATTCAATAAGCATGCAAGGTAGAGTGTGGAGATGGACAGGATACATGAATAGAGAGACAAAGAGAGAGAAATGTTATCATCAGGACATATATGAAAAGTGCTTAAGCTAAGAGATTAGATAAATGATAAATGGGTATAAGATAATGTGACAATGTAATGCAATAAGATGAATTCAAATAACATCGTATAAATAGCCATATTAAAAAATCTTTGAACATATATGTGATGAGATAAGTTTTATTCGATAATTTTTATCAAAGCCAGGATAAATATCCTCGATTGAGTTGTCCAAATAAAAAATGTGATATTCAATAGATTACAACATGAGTTATGAAATATGTAATTTATAGAATTTCAAATAGTTTTATGTACATTGAATCAGTCAATCTAATGCATGTGGAAATGATAATTTCATTGTGATCATAGCAGCATGGATATCAATGAGCGCCAACCGAGTTGTCTTTTCAAACTTCATTGGTTTATGTAATTGTATTGATAAATTGAAAGTTAGTAATTAGTTCACGCAAGAAATAGTTGAAAGCAAAAAGCATGAAAATATTATCTAAAGATAAATCGTTTAATATGAAAGAGAGGAAAGATGCAAAAAATCTTACAAATGTCCTTTCAAGTGCTTTTGACAGGGAAAGAAGGGCAGGAACTTGTTGTGTGCTTACATCTGAGAGATCAATACCTGTAGAAGAAGAACATCCTAAATTAAAGTTGTTTAATTTTAACAATGAGTGAAATGAAGAGAAAAGATAGAAAATATTGAATCTAATATGATTGAAGAACTGGATGTCCCCAAAGAAAAATTATTACATATTGATCAAGTATTACACATTTTACACTGACCGATTTTGCACTTATGTAGATGTAATTTCCATTTAACAGATTCAATTGCGGTTGGCATGCATGTGTGGGAGAGAAAATATTAGTTGCATTGTTAATGGTGGTGAATAGAGAACTCAACATTTATGAATTATGGTGTTAAGTCTTCAACTAAACAACAGGTAACAATGTATAAAAGCAAACCATATATATATAGAATGCAAGAAAGACAGTGTAAAAGATATAGGCAATCACAATTGCCTCCTTTTTTGACAGATTTCATTGTCATAAAGTAATCTATGGAAATGAATAAACAACACAAATAATCCTTTGCTTGACAGTTTTAGAACTTGACACCAGAATCCATTGATGATGATTGCAGTTCAGTCCATTGGCAATAAATGAAAATGCCATGAAATGTTTCCAACAACAACAAAACATTACCAATTAATGAAATGATTTTGATAGATTGAGGTGCACTTGGCATGGATGTGTGGAGAGAAAATATTAGATCATTTCTTACTTGTGGCCAACAAGAAATTCAACATTAATGAATTATAGTGTTAAGTCTATAACTCAACAAAAGACACTGATCCATAAAGGTAGTCAAAGACAAAGAAGAATAGATATCAACACATAAAATGTAGAGAAAAATAAACAATAGACATTAACCCATAAAATGCAGAGAACAACAAACAATAGATATTAACTGACAAAATAAAATTATGGAAAAAACTATAAAACAACACTGTAAAAGATATAAGAACTTACCCTTGCTAGCAGACATATTTCATCCTCATCAATATTTTTGAGCAAATGAATAAACAATGCAAAAAATGAGTATGTAAAAGATATAGGAACTTACAAATGCCTCCTTTTTTTCTTTCAATATCATAGATATAAGCCCTCTCAACAAACACGAATTTCATAGACATAGGAAATTACAACCGGCTCTTTCTTTGCTTGCAACATGATAGACATAAACCCTGTCAACAGACACAAATTTCTCTCTCATCAAACAATCTAAGCAAGTGAATAAACAACACAAAAATGAGAGTGTAGAAGATATAGGAACTTACAAACCTCTCCTTTTTTGCTTTGAATATGATAGATGTAAATTGGTTTAGAAAATGAGAATGTGAAGAATGAAAGAAGTGAATCATTTATTTTTCATCTATTAGTAGAGGAAAATGGGAAATCAAATGGAGAATGCAGTTATTACATGTGGAGGAAACAATTTCGAGTGAATTCGAACAACTGGGTAGCGGAGAGAAGATACATTAACAATTGGATGATAACACTTGCTTTTCCGTGTAAGGATCGATTTACCACAAGCAATAGGGTAGTTGTTGGTATGTGGAAAGGCTCTCTATGAAAACATTTATCTACATCAAAGGTCCCCATGTTGGTTCAAAACCTGTCTAAGAAGGCAAGCAAACCAAATCAACTTCTTTACAATTCCCCCCATTCTGAACTATGATGGATATAGACTGCGTGAAAAGACAAAGATTTCATCCTCGTGAACCAATCTGAGTAAATGAATAAACACCACAAATCATTCTTTGCTCAAGAGAGTCAAAAATTTATACCATAAGCCATTAATGGCAGTTGCATTATAGTATATTAACAATAAATGAAAATGACAGACTATATATGCATAGATTCAAGTGCAATTGGCATGCATATGTGGAGAGAAAATACTAGTTCCATTCTTAATTGTGGGCATTAGAGAAGTTGACATTAATGAATCATGGTGTTAAGTCTTTAATTCAACAACAGAGAGGAACTCATAAAAGCATTCAAAAACAGGGAAGAATAGACATTAATCCATAAAATGCAGAGAGCAAGAAACAATACATGGGAACTCATAAAATGCAAAGATGTAAAATATTATAAAATGATATTGTAAAGGATACAGGAACTTACAAGCGCCTTGTTCTTCCCTTCAAATACAATAGACATAAACCCTACCAACAAACACATATTCCACTTCCATCAAATAATCTAAGCAAATGAATAAATAATGCAAAAAATGAGAGTGTAAAAGATATAGGAACTTACAAACGCTTGCTTTTTTGCTTCCAATATGATTGATATTAACTTTCTCAAGAGACATAGATTTCACCCTCATCAAACAATCAAAGAAAATGAATAAACAATAGAAACTATCCTTTGCTCCACAGACTTAAAACTTGACACAATAAGCCATTAATGACGTCTGCAATCCAGCCTATTCACAATAAGTGAAAGTCGGGGACTAATGAATGCAAAGAGCAACAAACAATAAACATTAATCCATAAAATGCAGAGCTGCAAAAAACTATAAAACAACACTGTAATAGATATAGTAACTTAGAACCGCCTCGTTTTTCATTGCTAACATGATAGACATAAATCATGTTAACAGACATAGATCACACTCTTATGAAACAATCCAAGCAAGCGAATAAACAATGCAAAAACTGACAGTGTAAAAGATATAGGAACTTACAAATGACTCCTTTTTCACTTCCAGTACGATTGATATTAACTATCTCAATAAGCACAGATTGAACCTTCATCAAACAATCTAAGCGAATGAATAAACAATGCAAATGAAAATTAGGGTCTATATATGCATAATGTCGTCATTAAAATGCGATGTGTGAGCAAAAATATAGGATACAAAGACATCACTAGATCAAAGAACATTTGAAAGCCATGTAAAATTTCCAATAGCAATGAAGCATTAGGAATTGTCTAAATTTGTCCTTTTCTCCTGGTGAAAAATAGTTTGCAATAAAATAGGGCCCATCACATATGTAGAGATATAAAAAACTATAAAGTGGCACTATAAAAGATATAGGAACTTACAAACACGTCATTTTTCCATTGCATAACAGTACACATAGACCCTGTGAACAGACAAATATTTCACCCCCATCAAACAATCTGAGCAAATCAATAAATGATGCAAAAAATGACAGTGTAAAAGATATGGGAACTTACAAAGGCCTGATTTTTTGTCTCCAATAGGATAGATATAAAGGCTTTCAATAGAGACAAATTTCACCCTCATCAAATTATCCATAGATCTTGTGAATAGAGCATATTACCCATAAAATAGATATAAACCTTTTCAATGAAACACATTATCTAACAAATGATTTTGAGAATCTGTAGGACTTTCCAAGTGAACCATGCTAGGGAAATAGGAGCTGTGAAGATACAAGATGTACCTATTGCAGTTCCCATCCATCTAGATAGCATTTATCACCATCAGAGCTCTTCATGATGGTTGAAAACCTGTTCGAGAAATTAGGTAAACTAGATCAACTTCTTTCCAATTCTGCCCATTCTAAACTTGAAGGAAATTGGTCTTTTATTATGTAACATCATTTGCAAGATAATAGACATAAATCCTGTCAACAGGGATAGATCTCAGTTTCATCAAACAGTCGAAGCAAGTGAACAAAGTATGCAAAAAATGCAATGCAAAAGATAGTAACTTACAAATGTCTCATTTTTTGTTTTCATTCTCATCAAACAATTTGAGCAAATGAAATCCTTTGCTAGATAGACTGGAAACTTCACACCATAAGCCATTAATGACATGTTCTTTTCAGTCTATTCAAAGTAAATGAAAATTAGGTATGAATAAATACATAATGCCCTTATTAAAATACCATGTGTACACAGAAATAGTGGGTGCAAAGATAGGAGTATATCAAAGAACATTACAAAGCCATGAAGTATTTCCAATAACAAGAAAAGATTGGGAATTGATTTTATTTTTCCGTTTCTTGTGCGGAAAACAATTTGTAATTGGGAAAATACAAAACCACACAAAAAATACCAACAGCCAATGAGAAAATACTTAAATTTTTTGTAAAATGTTTGGATGGTGAGGAAAAAACATTTCATATTGATAAAATGTTTCTCATAGAAAATCCACTTATATAGTGCAAAAATGTCAAAAACTATAAAAGGAGACTGTAAAAGATATAGGTACTTACAACCGCCTTATTTTTTGCTTCCAACATGATAGACATAAATCTTGTCAACAGGGACAAATTCAATGCTCATCAAACAATCTGAGCAAGTGAATAAACAGTGAAAAAATGATAGTGTAAAAGATATAGGATCTCACAAATGCTTCCTTTTTCACTTCCAATGTGATAGATATAAACTCTTTGAATAAAAATCTGGGAAAATGAATAAACAAGGCAAAGAATCCTTTTCTCAACAGACTGAATACTTCATGGCATAAGTCATTAAGGATATTTGCATTTTAGTGTATTCATAATAAATGGAAGTTAGGGACTATATAAGTGCAATGGCTTTGTCAAAACGAAATGTGTGGGAAAGAACATTGGGCATGAATACATGACTATAGCAATGAGCATTACAAAGGTATGTAATATTTCCAATAGCAACCAAACATTAGGTATTAAACAAGTCTTCCACTTTATCACGCCAAGAAAAAATTGGAACAAAACAAGGCACATTACAATTGTAGGTACATAAAAAATATCAAACGACATTGCAAAAGATCTAGGAACTCACATATGCCTCATGATTCGCTTCCAATACGATAGACATAAACCCTTTGAGCAAACACAGATTTCACCCTCATCAAACAATGTGAGAAAATGAGTAGACAATGCAAGAGAATGACAATGTAGTAGATATAGGAACTTACAAATGCCTCATTCTTTGCATCCAAAAAATAGATATAAACTCTTTCAATAGAGACTTATTTCACTTTCATCAAACAATCTTAGCAAATGAATCAGAAACACAATCTTTTGCTTGACAGACTTAAGACTTCACACCATAAGCCATTAATGAATTGCAAATGCATATAAACTATAAAATAACATTGTGAAAGATATAGGAAGGTGCACATGCCTTGTTTTTTATCCATTTGCAATGAATGAAAAGTAGACCCAAATAGAAGCATATGTTGGAGTAAAAATGACACTAGAGGGGGGGGTGAATCAATGTCATAACATATTTTACCATTTTTCAGAAAATTAAACCATAACACATATTTGTTCTCAATATTTCAATGATAAGTGCATTCATGAGTTGAATGCAATCATTCATAAACTAAAATGAGAAATGTAATTGCAAAACAATGAACAATAAAGCATTCTCACAGTAAAGCAGTGAAACAACAGATGAACAATGAGACACAAGATTTTTCAAGTGGAAAACCCTCCTGGGGTAGAAAAACCACTCCTAAATTGTTGATTTTCAGGCTCTTATTTGAAAACCATTGTTAACAATGCCTTATAGGCTAATTTTTTAGCACCAACTCCCCAACCCCTCATTTTGAACCCAATTTCAAGGGCACCAGCCCTTTTGATTCAGAATTACAAAAATACAGAGGATTTCTCAATTTTCCAAATAACTCATAGAACCCCTCACACCCTTAATCCATCTAATACCTTAAAGATCCAAAACAATGAATCCCTAAAATATTACATAAATCAAGGTTTTCATAATTACACTTTGCATCATATTTTCAAGCTTTTATTACAGAGCTTTTTCATAATTTCATTTTTGATACAACAAGTTACACTATCACAAAATCACATCAGCTAACACACAGTGATAAAAACACTGTATTTATTTGAATACAAAGATATAGATCAGCTTAAGAGAAGTCTTTCATAGATGTCATTTTCCAAAGAAACTTTTACCCAACTGGTTGTTGGAATCATTTTGATTCAGGATCCCTGAATGTAATGACAAATGGACTAATAATAGAGGATCATTTCAACACAAAAAGAATTCAGTTACCAAGATCTTAACAATGCCCAAAAGGATAGTCGTTTTCATAACACAATGATCATAGGAATAGATCAAACAAACAAATTTTGCAATTACTTATAATGGTAATGAAATGCATGATATCCTGTCTGAACCCCCAAATATTTTCCTTCATTTGAGCAAAATGAAACAAAAAACTGCCATAAAGTCATTTTCCAAAATGAAATAGATAATACCTGTACACGCATGAAGCTGAAAAAGAAATTCATGATAAAACTGTAATGAAGTATTCACCAACCCAACTGAGTAACGCCATCGAATCTCCTTCCAGATTCAAGCTTTCAGCCAAATAAAATCATCAAACAGAGCAGCCATACTCATCATGCTTAAACATAGTGAATTTATCCCTGATAATGTCATTAAAGCTAGCTAAACCACTGAGAAACAACAGTTACAAGTATATCATGGTGGCGGCTAGGGTTCCATACTCAGCCAAAATGATAACCATTAAACATGCTTTGCCCTAACTTATCAAAATTTAAGTCATTCGATGACTTTCCAAAATCATAATGAGATTTGAAGTCCGTAATAAATCAAAACATAATAATGAACAACTTAAAAGTTGATTGAGTTCGTTGTCCAAAGAATGTCGACCACATAATTACCAACTCAAATGCCAAGTCGCACTCCATAAATTGCATACAGGCCAGTCAATACACAATGATCATGGAATAAACTTTATTCTAAGTCAAAGATCCTCCAAAAATGCTGACTTAGAAGAATGATGGCTGCCAAGTAACTTTTTACTTAAGTCAAACACAATATATCACCACTAAAATATGCAAAGGGAAACCCGATAGGGTTGTTTCCATTTAGATGTCGACCCCACAGATCATTAACATGATCAATAATAAATCAATATCATAAGTAAAAGAGAAGGTTTCGAATAATAAAGATAAGCACTTGCCTATGAAAGTCGACTATAGAGTCAAGGCTAGAGCATAAGAGGCTCCAAATAAAAGGTAAAAATTATATGCCATGTGAGCCAATAAAACCATCAAACAAGTGAAATACCAGAACCATGGTGAATACAATGCCTCCAAAAATAAGTGTAAGTTCAGGATTGCTTTAGAAGCATGAGAGAAATGAAGTCACTAAACCAAGTTTCATGGAGCAATTAAAACAATAACCAAACTGCCTGAGATGGAGCAATATATAGAAGCATTGAACCAAAGAAATGTGCCATGTTTATCAACAATAAGTCATATCAACTGAAACCATAATTGTATATGACATTAATTAATATACCTGAACATGTGAAGTGACAAATTCATAAATCTAAAGCTGAAGAGAGCCCTGTCACCATGAATACCATCTGAATAACCTGAACCAAACCTTATCAACATTGTCAGTCCAATAATCATAATCATTTGCAAAAGAATAGCATTCATAACACTGAACCAAAATTCTCATGAGAATCAACATGAACCTGAATCATAATGATTATCCATCTGCAATAGCCAAGAGCAATCAAATATGTATCATGTCAAGATAGCTAAAAATTGAATATGGAGAGCATAAAGATCCTGAGAGACCAAATATGAAGCAGTCAAATCATGAGACCCAAATAAGTGATTTTTCATCAAGGACAAACCATAAACACAACTGAGATCCAACAGCATAATATCCTTGGAGACAAAAGACATATTAAGTAACATGTTTCACCGTCGTCAAACAATGTGAGTAAATGAGTAGACAACGCAAGAAAATGACAGTGTTGTAGATATAGGAACTTACAAATGCCTTGTTGTTTACATCCAATACAATAGATATAAACTCTTTCAATAGAGACTGAATTAACTCTCATCAAACCATCAGAGCAAATGAACCAGAAACACAAACAATCTTTTGTTGGACAGAGTTAAGACTTCACACCATAAGTCATTAATGGATTGCAAATGCATATAAACTATAAAATAACATTGTGAAAGATATAGGAAGGTACACGTCTTATTTTTTACCCATTCAAAATGAATGAAAATTAGACACAAATAAAATCATAGCATCCTTGGAGACAAAAGACATGTTAACTAGCATCAATAACTATAATCTATTTTGGAATGAAATTGATAGATTGAAACTATAGTGTAGGTTTTTTCACAGATAGAACAAACAATTTCAATGTTTGAACAAACAATGTGATTCGAATTTTTCACATTTTTTTCTAAATTTAATAAAAAATAATATGTTTGTCGTGTCTAAATGTCCTAATCTCCCTAGTGATTGACTTATGAATATTTTGAAAAACAAAAGCTAAGTTTTTCAAAATAGTGTTGCAAACAAGCCTACAATCATTTTTCTAGATAAATAATTATTGGGAGGAACATGTAGTGTTCATGCATTTTGGAAAATAGAATCTAAGTACTTCAAAGTAGCATTAGAAACAAGGCCACAATCATTTTTCTAGATAAATATTTTTTGGAAGAATACAACACTGTATATAAAAGCATCAAGTATTTTAGCAGACATTTTCTATTTCACATAAAAGCAACATTGGATCGCTATAACTTTTGTTTGATCACAAACAGGTATTACTATGATTTGTAGAGAGTAAAGAGCATTACACATGGAACATTACTTATAATTGTTTGTGAAATTGCAAACAAAGTTGTTTACATCTATAGTATGTATGTTTGAAACAAATGACTGTGAAGTTATGTGGTGCATATAAAAGTCAAAATAAACTAAAACATAACTTATAACTATTTATGAAATTGCAAGCAAAGTTGTTCACATCTATACTATGTATGTTTGAAAGAGATGAAAAGACAATTGTCAAGTTACGTGGTGCAAATAAGAGGTGAAAATAAACTATCAAAGTAGTCTTGATAAAATCATTAACATGATTGTGTTGTCATTGACATTGTCAACAATAGCTATGTTGTGTAGGCTCTTAGACATTTTGCTTATTCACATTGTTTTGTGCTAGAACGTTGTGTTGTCTAGATCCTGCTTCACAATCAATGAGCATTACACTCCTCACAATGCAGTTGGTATGATATGCTATCAATGAATAAGAATATAAATTGGAATAGTGCAAGGTAAGCACCTGTGCTAAATTGCAAATGCTTTTTCAAGTTGGTGGAGATGTCATGTTGCTTCCTTCAGTGACAATTTGTATGATGCAATTATCCATTGCAAGTGTAAATGTTCCTTGTAGTCAAAACTTCTGCAACAAGAACATTACTGCAAACATGTCTTTCTTGTAATTTTGAAATGGTATTGCAACTAGCTAGGGGAAGCTATTTCATAGTTGTTGTTTGTGCAAATAACAGTCCACAACTCCATCTGCTATTTGAACAATGCATTGGAGAAAATGCATATATTAAAATTTTGTGTCAACACCACATGCTATGCACCATAGAACATCATTGTTTGACGTTTGTGTAAAAAAAACTCTTTGTTTACATGAAGTGCAGATTGGTTCGTATGGGGGAAAGTGGAAATTTTTTAGGTCTCGGTGTTCCAATCACCTACAACAGTAATGCAGATGTAATTAGTGACAAATTACAACAATGCGTCGTTTAGGAAATTCATGATAGCAAGGCACACGTGACAAGTGCTTTGAATCAGAAATATATACTAGCGTGTAAAATGTAAATGATTCAAGTGTTTACTTCCATGTTTAAGGACTTCAATGGTTCTAGGGAGGCTTTTGTAGATGCGTCATTGAGTTCGTCAATGAAGCTGGACTGTGTTGTTTTCATCAAACTTGTGCCTTTTGGCCTAGAACGAACAATATTTCTGAACGATATGAAAGGGGTTTTTGCTAATGCCAAGATCAGTTGAAGTGTCGCATAGAGATTTGTATGGCTGATGGGGAATATAATCAAGATGAAAAATTCCAAGGGAAATTAGTTTAAGAATTTGATGGCATTGAATTAGAGTAAAAATTGTATGTTTAAAAAAACATACATTAATCTAATCAAATAGAGACTATTAAAATGTAAATGCTATCAATACAAAAAAGCATTTTATAAGCAAGTTTTCTCTATGAAAAACAAATTGTAAAAAGTCTTTAGTAAATTCCAAAAAGCAAAGTGCTCAAATTCTACAATGTCAACATGAATTACATGGAACATCTTATAGTGGCGAAATCATCTTGGGTCTCTCCATCTTCAACTTGCAACTCATATTGCATTGGTGCTTGATTATCACTAGTAACAATAGTGCTAATTGTTCCAATAGAGTAGTTGTCATCTAATTGGATGAGTTGCGAAATGGTTGTGTTGTGAATCAGTATGCATTATGTACAGACTTTGTCAATGGGTTCAATGGTGCTTCTAGCAGATAAAACAAGGGAACAATCAACATCCCCTCTTTCATATTGTGTTTTTTTTCTAATGAAAAAAATTGTGAAACAGACACTTGTATGAGGTGATAAAAGTGGCATAAATGTGTCAATTAATTTGTTGTTGATGTTTACAGTGATTGTCATTTGACCATGACTATCGGCTAAATCAACATGCACAATTGCTACTTTTGGTGGCGTTCCAATATTTTTGGTAATAGCAGGGCCATAAATGGCCAAAATATTGCCTTCAAATGATAAATCCGATTGTTTTGTGCATATTTTGAGGATGCTTGATAGCCTTGCAGTTTCTGCTTTCAATTTGTACATTGTGATTTGACTAATGACAAAAACTAAATGGATAATTAAACATATAAAGAGTCAACCTATATGTGACACAAATGGGATATAGTACTTGCCTCTTTTCATCTTATTTTTCAACCAACTGATCCATTTTTTGTTGTGCAAGAAATGTGGTTTATGTTTTCCAAATTTTTTTACAAACATATGCAATGAGATATTTATGTCAAGCATGTATTAAAACAAAATTAAAAGAAAACATTAATGAGGTCTGATATGATTTTGAAGTTTGTTGGTGTCAAATTTCAAGTATTTACCTATTTGTAGATGCTATAGATGCTATGGTGTAGGCTAGGAAATGCTAAGATATATGTTGTATGAAGTAGCAAGAGATTTGTAATCTGCAGTCGACAATTTAGAAATTTGATATGCATAGAAAAAATATTATATGGTTTTGTTGCAACCTAGTTCTGCGATGCATAACAATTTTGATTTTCCAATTTATTTCTAATAAAGAAATGTATGGTGTACAATGCTTTAGTAATATTTTGCATAATAGCATACCTGCTTCAAAACAGTTGTGTAGTCATTTGCAATAGCATAGTCATGCAAGATATTTCCAATAGTATGATTGATAGTGTTCTGTTAGAACAATAGCTAGACCTAAAATTTGCATGAGTAGAAAATAGAAGCAGTGACATAAGAAGCTTATAGCCACTACACTAGATAGTATAAACAAAAAATCAAATAGGACTTAGCAGAAGTTATGGAATCAATTTAAAAAGTTCATATCCATGAATTAAATATTATCTGGATGTGCTTGAAGGTGGTTATGCAATCCATAAAAAGCTTAGCTTTGTAATTTGTTTGTAATGAAGGAACATATAATGTGCAAAGGCTTAGCAATATTTTGCATGATAGCATACCTATTTTAGAATAGATATATAGTGACTTGCAACTGCATAATCATGTCAATGGTTTAGAAGAGCATGCCTGGTAGTCCTGACTAGGAACAATAGAAAATTTGAGGTCTGCATAAGAAGAATAGCAGAAGCGTAAGTATTCTTATTAGAGGCACGAACAATATGAAGAACAATTGATCCAAAAATTCTTTAATACTCATAGAAATTGCATGTTGGTTTTCTACACTAGTGAGCAACAATGATAATAGCACACTATAGAGAGAATGTTGATAGTAAATAGGTGTTGTTGTAAAACTATATACTATGTCCCGATGACTAGAGCTAAAGGGATATTGAAAAGTGGTCTGACCAATATGTATCTAGTACTCTGAATTTGACAGTAGAAATTTTGATGTTATGTATCCAAAAGTGATCCAATAGACTGTCTGCATGTGTTGTTGGCTTGTCAACGATCAATGACAATTTGTGTTGTTCCATAAATTCAAGAAGTGATTTTGGTCTTGTGGATTCTAACATGTCAATGTTAAAGTCTCCAACAATAATCAATTTTGAATTAGGTGGCAATGAGGTAATAGCAGTTTTTATAAAATTAAAAAGATCATGAATAGGTGTGTTTGGTGTCAAGTACAAATTTATGATGTGCATGGTAATATGCACATGCAATAGGTCAATGGTTATTGATTCTAGATATTTTGTTGAAAATTTCTGAAAGTTTTGCATTGAAACTATTTTCCTGCAGCATGTTGATAGGCCATGAATACCTATTGCAGTATAGCAATTGGATGTTTTGTCAAGGAAGCCAATGTGGTCGAGTAGATTATGTTTGGTTTCTTGGAAGCAAAGGATAGTTGCTTGGAGCATATCATGGTCATGGGCTATTTCTTGTGCATGTAATGCAAAGCTATGTGTATTCAAAGAGCATATGATAAAATGATTTGGAGAGAAAAAAAAAAGGTTGTGCTCTACTTTCCATTGTGTTGAGGCCATAAGGCATTGCATTTCACCATTTACTTTTTTTGACACTCTGAAGTTTTATTGTTACAGCTTATGCATGAGATACAGTGACTCGATGTTTCTTACACGTGATAAAGTAGTGTACACAAGGCCATGTTGATAGACCTTACATGAGTCAAAATAAATTGTGTCCATTGTCAAACCTTGTGCTCTATGAATAGTTCACGCACATGCAAGTTGCAAAGGAAATTATGCTCTAGTGACTATTTTTGTATCTATTTTGACTTTTCTAATGATTCTCATTATGGGTGTCCAAGAAGGCATAATACAATTCGTGTATAGATTTTGCATTCTTTGTTGACGAAATTTTTCAACAGAGGAATCATTAAATTCTATCCAAATGATGTCTTCTTGCTTGGTTGTATGCAATTTGAAGATGCCATGTGCACCATTGACTAGTCCATCTTTTGTATCAATGTTGCAAGTGATCAATTCAACCAAAATGTCTTGGTTGAGAAAAATTGTGCTAGGAAATGATGATTTCGGAGGTTGACATTGAATGTTATCAATTGTTGTGTCCTATTTATCAATTGCATGTAATACATAAAGCTTTGTTGATAATTTGTCTAGCATTTATTAGTTGTGCATGTCAACTACTGTATTTCTATGAAACAAGTATGGAAATCATGGATTATTTGGGGGTGCCTTATAGCACATTGCATTCAAATAGCCAATGTCTTGATTGGTTTGTTGGCCAATCCTACAACCTTTAAGGATGGAAATAAAATGTTGATTTGTTTGTCTAATCACACTATGTAGTTCGAAGCACTTGACATTGTAGGTCCAAAAGGTGTATGGCATTTTCTCCTTATCTATTATTGGTTCTTCAAATATCCAAGTATCACACACAAGTTGTGCTTGGTAGAAATCACCACAAAAAATGATATCTATGTTTCCAAAAGGTGTTGTTGGTGTGTGCTTGATTTGATGAAGTCTTTTGTCAATGTTGTAAATCATTTTTGAACCAATTAATGAGACTTCATCAATAAGAAGAATTTGCATTTGGTCTAAATTTTTTCTCAGGGTATTGGTTGTGTTTGAATCTAGAGGCAGCATTTTTGAAGAATTGCATGGAAATTGGAAGATTGAATGTGCAGTAATGCCACCTGCACTGAATGCAGCTTTTCTTGTTGAAGCAACAATAATGCCTTTAGGCTTGACTGGATCACTATCTAGTTGTTTATCATAGAATTGAATCATTGCCTCAAAAAGTATTTTTGTTGTGAAGGTTTTCCCTATTCCTGCCCCACCTATCAAGAACAAGTACAATGGTTTTTTTGGAGCAAACCTTTTTGCGATTAGTATGTCCTTTACTATTGATTGTTCTTCTTTGTTCAATTTTCTTCGTAGTTTGTAGTATTCTTCGTTGCTTAATAAAAATGGATGTGCAATCTTCAAGAATATTTTTTTGTAGATAGAATCCTTGAGCTTCGTATTCTTCATATGGTTCAAGTTACTTATGATGTCATACTTTTCCATGCCATTTTCATGTTTTCATGTATCAATTTCATCTACAATTTTTATTGTTAGACAGTTATCGTTTTTAGCTTTTGTGGAAGCTTCGTCAATGTCACCCCATTTAGGAACAATTTGTGCAGTATACATTTTTTTGATATTTGCAATTTGTGCTTTGTTTGCATTGAATGTTGCACTCCATGTTTCATATCCAATTAACAAGGTTTGTTCACTAGATCTGAAAGGCACATACAACATAAGTTTCTCTCTGCAATAATTTTCAGGGTCAATGTGTGGATTGTATCATACATAATGTATGATATGTGGAGTTGCTCTTCTTTGCAGCTTTCTAGGGTCACCAAAATAAAAAGCGGCATATTCAGCCAATGACAAATTGTCTAGAGCTTTTGGTCGTTGCATGTATTTTTCTATTATAGATGAACACATGATGTTTTTAGAATCATCTTGTTGTTTTGCCAATAGCTTAGGGTTTTTTAACATGTGCACTCTACTTTCTAATGGTGCAGTATTGATGAAAACAATTTTCCTTGAACATTTACTTAATGGAAATGAAAGAATGATGTGAACAGCTTGACGACTGGACATTTGTTGATAGTTAAGCAATGCATGGTTGAGCTTCTGTATAAATTGCACTTTTCCATCATAAGCAGCAGTGCATTCGCACCGCAATTTCTGAAATGCTAGAGACAATGTTCTATCTTGTTTTGTCATATATGAGCCACAGTAAGATGTAGCAATATATGTGTCTAAAATAAATTGCATATTTGTATTTTCATACCATAGTTTGGGTACTTTCTTTACAAATTCATTTATCCAAATTTCAAGTGGGTCTCTTTTCAGCATGACAATTTTGTGTGACAATGTTGATCGAAGCATTGTAATGTAGTCATTTTCATCTATTTCCAATTCATGCAAGAAACTTTCAAATGAAAATTCCTTTGTGTAATGTTTATTTTCCAGTTGCTTAAAAAAAATATTTGCTTTCTCCTTGATTGTAGCATTAGGCATTGGAAGTGGTTCTAAAACTGTTGTTTTGCTCATCGGAGGCAAGGGGAAACTAAATCTACAACTTGAGTTTTTATATTTCTTGCAACTCTTTGTATGATGATGCGTTTATATTTTGGCAAGATTTGTATCAAGTAGCAATGAGTCACATGAAATATACTTTTCCACAAAGCTTTCTATTTCAGTATTTAAGCAATTTCCATATACAGGTGCATCTTTTATCCATAGCAAAAAATGAACATGCTCATTGCCTCGGTTTCGAAATTCTGTAACAAAAGAATAGTCCATGACTTGGCCAAAGAGCTCATGGGTTTTTAGCATCATTTTTCAAAATGCGTTGACCCTGTGGTTGAAATAACGACTGCAAAGCACTAGATTTTTTTTATTTTGAAATCCAAGTCCCGATCTTCTATAGTTTCATTACACTTTGATTGTTGTAGAATACATATTCGATGCAAAGCTTTGCACAATGGTGTAACACCCCTCCGTTTTGGATATTTGGATCAGCAAGGCTCTTTGTATGTCTGAGTATGCTTATGATGTGACTGTTGAACTTGGTGACCTTTTGATCGTGTATTTATTAGTGATGCGCATGTTATATCATGATGTGTTGATTGTGTCTGAACATGCTTTGACTTTGGGAACTTGATTACTTGTGATCGTGATTGATTAAATGATGTGGAAGTTATATGCTGATGTGATGTTCTTTTATTCCGATGTTATCCTTATGACATGATTTGGAGTAACTTAGAATATATCTGATTAAATGATGTTTTATGTTATTGAGCATATCTCTGATGTTAGATGCGTCAGTTAATGATACTGTATTGGTGAAAGGGATGGATTGTATCACTTGCTTGTGAGCGCCCTACGATTCCGAGATTCCCTCTTCACGGTGTGTTTGATCATAGCATACATATATATATTTTGCATGTTCGACATGTTCTTTGTTGCAGGTTTGTAGGTACATGACATCGACTCCACCTGGTTTCACAGGTGTGAGCGTGTCCATTTACCAACAGAAATTCATTGGGAGATAGTAGCTAGGTTTTATGAGCCAATTCGTCACCCTAGTCATAGCGTGTTGTCGGGTTGTCGTCGGGGTCAGTTGTTTTAACTTGGTCAGTTTCCCCTTGAGTGTTTATTTAATTTTAAGTTTAAAGTTTCTTAAATGACTTGCGTAGTTTAATTGATGATGAAATGTGTTTAGTTGCAATGTTGAAATGTGATTTATTTTATTGATTTATTTGATGAAATTAATAAAATAATTATCGGGTTATTGATTGATTTGATTAATTAATAAACTAAATTTAGTTTATTAATTAATTAGATTTATAGTGATATATTAAACGAAATAGTGATTTTGGTGTTATTGTATATCTAAATTCAAATGAAATTGGAAACGGAAGCTATATTGGATATTTAGGATTTAATTAAAATCTTGTCTGAATAGTTACGATTAAATTAAAATAAATAATTAAATGACAATATGTTTTAATTCCACTTTTGAAAAATATTGTTGAGGAAATTATTTATTGGCAATTTTGAAATGCTTATGTTTTATGAGAAATTTGGAAAATGCATAAGATTGAATTAAAAATTCGAATTTGGGTTTTGAATTTAAATTAGAAAATGGCTTTTGAATTTAAAAATTCGAAATTGAATTGCGAATTAAAAATTAGAAAAATTCCCATGTTTTTAAAATATATTTTGTGAGTGGGAATTTTAGGGTTTCTTTGACCAAATTGAAAAAAACCCTATTTTGGAGAAAAGGGGCTCTCATGAATGAAAATCTTGCAATTTGGGGAAAAATTTGGTGGGCTATGGTTTTTGCTTGGATTTGAAGGAGATGGAGGTTTTGTTGGAGTTGGATTCAAGGGAAGGATTGAAGAACACCATGGTTGAAGGTTTCAATTTGTGGAGGAAAATCAAGTTCTTCTCTAATCTTGCTTGTTCATTTTGAAATAGATTAAACCCTCTTCATGCTTTTTAGAGATCTTTGAAAGGTAGATGAATCCAATGAAACTCATGAGTTATTTCTTTGAAAACTTGTAAAATGATTGAGATTTGGAAATGAAACTCAAAACAAGAATCAAAACCTTGAAAATTCATTCAAATCTAGCAAGAGAAAACTTAGAGGGATGCAAATGAAGAGTTTTAATTTCTTGGTCGAATTGGGGAAAAACCCAGAAAAATGCATCATAATATGTGTTTTAAATCTTTCCTCTTATCCCTTTTTCTCATAAAAAAATTTGCCCAGATGGGGCTGTGAAAGGATATTTATTTTGCTTATAAATTTATGTAAATGGGGGTTTGTTTTCAAAAAAAAATTATGGGAGAAATTTCGTTCTGGTTTTTACCAGACACAGGGTTTAATTTTATTTTTGTTTATTTTCGTTTTTTGGGCGAAATTATGCAAATTAAAAATAAAAAAATAAAATTCATTTTTGTTTTTGGTGGGGCTGCCCAAAGCCACCCCCATCCATGGGGGCACTGGTTGTACAGCGCTCCCCACGGATGGTGTGGGGGGCTGCAAAGCAGCCACACAGGGGTTGTGTCCCCTGTGTGAGGCTGCGTAGCAGCCACACAGGGGCGCGTCCCCTATAGGGGCTGCAATGCAGCCAAAGGCCAAAGGCCTTTTCACTTTTTTTTGTATTGAATATAGTGTAAACATCAAACTTACATCAATTTTCCATATCAGTCATCAGCTTCAGGTATGCAACAGTCCTATCCTGTAGCTGCCTAACTGTTATGAGCAGAATATATACAATTACTTTCTGTTCAGCAGAATTTTACATATAAGAACCAAAATATGGCCATTTACAACAAAAATACATATCAACGGGTATATTACTAAATACAAAAAGGTGTCAACAACTTTCATTTTTGATATTTACTGGGACTGATGTTGCTTGCTGAAGTCCTCCAACCTGCAAGGATCTCCGCTGCCAATTGCTCATCTATTGAACTATCCTCCTCTATATTAGAACAGCTGTGCATTCCTGGTGTTTTGACGCTTGCCTCCTTCTTATTGTTGCCCGTACTTGGCCTCCTGAAGGTTGACATTGACTGTGCCATTTTCCAAAAACTTCCAGAATTTGTCTTTGGATATCTCTATGGCGATGACCACATTTCCTGAGTTGATGAATCCTGTTGAAGATCTCCAACGAGCCAAGGTCTCCACTGTCAATTGCTCCTTTGGTGAACTGCCTTCCATTAATAAGTTGCACATTTACTGCTCATTCGGTGAACAAAACTACAACTACAGACAAAAACAGCCTCAAGCAGATGAAGTAACAGCTTTATTAAAAGCCTTCTGGAACTCCTGAAAGGCCCTCAGAAAGACTGCATCTTCTTTAATGCCTTTGTGATGAGAATATTCAGACTTAAGCGCCTCCCTAGGAGCCTTAACTGCATCCTCCCTCAGCTGCCTCCAGAAGCCAGACATTGTGATTTCCAAATGCATCATAACCTGCGAAATAATATTAGCACATGTGAGTCTTTTAGAAGACTCAGTAAGTGATCTCCTGCTACTCTTAAACTTCTCCTCATTCCTAGCAATCCAGATATGCCACAAAATCTCAGTGGATAAACAAAACCAGAATAATTTAAATTCTTTATTAAGCTTCATATCATAAAGAATAACATTTTCCCACAAAAATCTGTCATTTCTATCCCAAATGAACAAGTCCTTACAAAAACATTTCCACACTTCTTTAGCATACAAGCAATCAAAAAAAATATGATTGATGGATTCAAGAACTCTACACAGACTACAAATATCGATATCATGAGAATTGATTTGGAAAGGAACTTTGTGCAGAATGATTAACCACCTAAAATGAGCCTTTTTGGACACCTTCACATTAAACCACATGGTGTTAAAAACATTTTGCCATTAAGTATCAGAGAGAGAGACATTCCAACATTTATTGAGATGATCCTTAATAGAACTGTCGTTATTGAGAGTGTTATAAATAATCTTGGCAGTTAAATCAGAGAGCTTCGAGCCATTTTTCCAAACAAAATCATTGGCAATGTCCAGGTTCTTTTCCATAACCTTCGAAAAACTGACGCCTCTACAAGCCATACTAAGAGTGTTATAAGTCCTCCAACTGGAATCAGCCAGATTGAATTCATTAGCCAAGCTGTTCCAATCTTTAATATGACCATTCGAGATAATATCTTTGAAAGAAAGGACGCCTTTCTGAGCCGACTTCTTCGCAGAACAACCCTGCAGCAGTGCCAAAGGTTTAGACTTATGCTCCAAGTTCCACCAAATGGAACTAAAGGGGTAACAATTGACATTATTATTGCAAGAATAAATATAATATTTATTCATCTTCACGTTGTGCTTAAGCGAGTCCCAAGCTTTCCAAAGGCTCTTAAAGACCATGGAACCGGCAGGGACCATAGAGTGCTTGCCAAAGAGAATATCACTAAAGGGCAGGGCTTTCCAAGACTTAGCGTTCTTGGGGGCGGATAAAAGAATGTTGTTCCTCACAAGGATTTTCTAAGGCTCATTGCCAACTAGCGCCTTAACGATCCACTTGGCAGCTAGAGCAGTGCCCTGAAGCCTGAGGTCCTTCAAACCAATGCCACCACTTGACTTGTCAAGGCAGCACCACTTCCAATTGACCGAGTGCTTCTTCCTTCTACCTTTCCCATCCGACCAAAGGAAGGATCTAATTTTTTTCTGGACTTCATCAACTTGATAACTGTTGAAGAACCAAACCGAAGCGAAATAAATGCTATACAAAGAAAGGATCTTTTGACAAACTTGATCTCTCCTAGCCAGCGAAAGGTACTGCTTATTCCAACCCGTTAACTTCTTCTCAATTTATTATTGAGTTGTGCGAATAATGTTAGTTATTTACTTAATTTCTTGTATGATGTAATTAACTGACTTATTATTTATTCCAAATGATTTATTAATCAAGTAGTTTTATTTTTAGCATATGATTGCGAAACTTAGAGAGAACGATTGATTTAAATTTTAACCAGATGGATGCATTATTAAAGTGTTTTGATTATGAATATGGTTGTGAAATTTAGAGTAAAAGATCTGATTCCTTGAATATTTCTATGTCGTGAAAAGAGATGGGATCAATTGATTGGATAATAGCAAGTCATGAAAATTGTGTTTGACTAGATTTAGGAAATCCGAACATTAGCGTACCTAATGTTTGAAATGTTTTCAATGTTTAATTGTTCGTCTTCGATGTTGGTGGGATAGAGAGAATGTCTTGGAAGCCTTCCAAATAGGGGTTCATTATTGGTATGGGTGGTTGTACGTGAGTCAACCTTTGATATGTACTTTGGTTTCCGTGTTATGAGAAAAGTTTGTTTGTCAAAATTACATCTTTAGACATTTAAAGAACGTGTGATTATATGATTGTTGACTTTAAGTCATTTCTTGTTGATCATGTAAGTCTTCCAGTTGTGTTTCTTGAGATGATGTTGTTGCCCATGTGATTGGTTATTGTCTTTCTTGGGTAGTGCACACTTTGGTTTGAGTTTTGTACATCTGTAGTGATGTGTTACCTGTTGAGGTGTATTGATTATGTGTGATAAGTGTTAGTGCATTGGCTACCCTTGGCATGTGGTTGAGTTATGTGTTGTCGATAGGGGAGTGGCTTTCAAATGAGCGTCGGGCCCAAAGTGGTTCCAGTATAACTCGTGTGAGAGTCAGTTAACTAAGTGAAAATTAAAATAACTTACTAGGGAGAGAGTAGCTTTGAACATTAAATAAGATAATCTAGCCTCGCTCATTGGCTCAAGGGCTTATACGACACTTGAGATGAGTCGGGAAGGCCTGGAATGGCAAGATCGTTATCTTGTCTTTACGAGAGATAATCAATTCTGCTCTGGTGTGCATGTGGGGCCGGGAGTTGGTTGAGGTTTCCAAGATATCCCTAGAGGGGGGCCGAGACCTAGGAAGACTTTCCAGGAGATCCCATGCAACCTTTGTGATGACACTCCTCCTATGACAACAGTCGGTATGGTGTTGTACCGTGGGTTTTTTTTTATTGTACAGTGATTGTACTCGATTTTGTACTCTAGAAGCATTGTAACCATGATGTTAAGTGATGTGGTATATGTTCTTGTTTGCAGTTCAATTTTTGTGTTAGCCTGTGTCTAGTGGTAGATGGTCTTGTCTAGGAAATTCTTGTTACTATCTCCTTGCACGGAGGGAGTGGGGCCTTTGGGTTCCACATGGTTGGGTGGCGTGCATCTTAATCTATTGGTACTTCTTGTTCGAGTGATCATGATTTCTAGTTGGAGAGCTCGTTGGATGCAGTTGCTTTTTTGGCTTCGTTCTTTTCAGTTGATCTTTATTTTATTACCCCTCATTTGTTATCGAGGTGGAATTTGTAAATTGTAATCATGATTTTTGGAATTACCTCATTCGGGGAATGAGTGTTGTAATCTTATTGTTTAAATATTATTAATTGAAATCTTTTGGTATTTCTTATCCTTCGTTGTAAGTTATCTTGTATGGAATGTATGTTGTCTCATTTCCTTAAGTGATTAATGTTTCGGCTTATATTATTATTTGTTGTTGTTTGGGTTCTAAAGTAATCTTTGTCTCATGGCCTTAGAGGTTGTTGGCAATGTGTATTCATCTTACATGTTATTTGTACTTTAAAAAACAAAAAAATTGGAGCATTTAAGTAGTGAATTGCAACTTCCTCTAGGGTTGCGTGGCGGGGCATTACAAATGGCTCCTAGAAATGCTCAACACTTGTTAATGTCACAAAAAAAATTTGAGGTCCCAATTGCCTTATCATTGCAAATATGGTCTTTTTAGTGTTTTCTAGATAATCAGGTGTGGTCTAAATGCTTTTTAATGTTCTATAGCCCAATGGAGATCGCAATAATTTTTCAAGTTTTTCTAGATTGCGCACATCTTTTGTAAGCAATTTCTCACCTTTCAATTCAATTTTTCATATGCAAATCCATGCCAGTGAGGATACTTGGTGAATAATAATTTTAATAGCCTTAAAAATATATATTTGTTATGTGTTGCAAAGTCATTGTCTTTATGCATAAGCTCCCATCTTGCAATTTTTTGGTATGTCAATTTTTTAGTAATGTCAGTTGGACAAGCCGACAATAGAACAAAGTCAAGAAGTTCATCTCCTCGACATACATGTCTTGGAAAATACCAAGAGGTTTAAACCCTTTTGATCGCACAATTTCAATGATTGTTGTGTCAAGGTCTTTGATTAATTGTGTTTCATTAAACCAATGTATAACTGATTTAGTTATTGGCTCCTCATCATCTTCAAATTTTTCAACTTGCATAGTCAGTTCTATTTCTAAATGTGTTTACATTTGTGTTGTTTTCTTTTCCAACAACTCATGCCATTCTCTATTTGTAGAGATGTTCTCTTTTTTGTACAATGGTGTTTTGGATAGTGCAATTAAAGCATCCATGACTATGGCAAGTCTAATATTTCCTTGTGCATATGCATTATCATATTCTAGCTTTTGCTTCAATCTAATTGCTATTGTTGTGGTTTCATGTACTTGCCTAGGCAATGCTTGTTGCACTCTATCAAAATCTATAGGAACATTGATAATTGTCTCGAGCAAACCATACTATGCTCGTTTATATCCCAATTGTCTGATTTGTGCAAAAGCTATGTGCAAAGACACAAGCCTTTCATCTAGAGAAATGAAAGAGTCAACAACGTCTATTCGTCCATTTTGTCTTATTCTTGAGGGCATGGAAAAATATAGAATCTTACTATCTAGTGTGGCTTTTATACATTGTTTGCAAATGGGCTGCTCTATTGCTATTTTTTTTCATACATCTAAGTAAACAACAAGGACAAAGATTCTAAAAATGCATTGTCAACTTTATAAATGTTGTGATGGAAATGGAGCATGTCACAAATAGATCATGATTGAGTGGGTGTGTCGTTTAACGTTTGCAAGTATGAGTTAATATATTTTTGGACTGTGTTGTTTTTTGTGTGAATGCCTTTTGCTTTTTCTCATTGATAAGTGTTGTTTGTCTTCTAGAGCATAGAATATCTATATGGCCTACATTTCAATTTTGGAAAATGTAAAGCATAACCCTTTTGTGCACTTCGTATTTGTCTTTTCAAAGAGAATAATGATTGTTGTTGCATTGGATTTTGGCTAGAATCACATAATTGAATTTTACTAAGTGGGCAGGATTGAATTATTCTTATGAGATTGGTAGTGGGTAGGACATAACTAGATGTTGTAGTTTGTGGAATATTTGCATGGGATGCTTGTGCATTTCGAATTTTTTGCTTTTAGGGAGTGTAATGTCTCATGCGATCTTAACTTTGCTTTAGCTGGTGTATGCATTGTTGTAACTGTTTGTTTTTTATGAGAACTAGTTATATTGTTTGATGTCTCTAATTCAAAAGTGCTTGACATATGTTGAACTTCGTATAGATTTTCTGAGTCATTTTTTCTTTTTGTTGAAGTGGTTTATAATGACAATGGCCTGAGCTACTTGGAAAGAAAACTAAGTTCAGATTTCTTCTTGGCTTCATGCAATTAGAGTATGTTTTGGCCCTGGGAAATGGAGATGCTTGCCATATGTGTATTGTTACATCAAACATATGGGAAAACCATAGTGCACAAAATCCAGACCCTTCAAAGCCACTTTTCACATATGGCATCCCAATTTTGGAAACCAATGATTGTAACTGCAATAGACGATTGTTGCTTTGTATGCTAGATTGACCAAAAGTGTCAAAAAAAGTAATTGCATATTTGTTTTCAATTGTCAATGCATTGGCCAATGACTGCACCATGAATAATCGCAAAGCAACTGGATCAAATTGTTTAGGAAGCAAAAAAGCTATAGCAACAAACATGCTTTTGCCACATGTACTAGAAAATGTAAAGTCCAAGTGTTACAAACACATTTGTTGTTGTGTGCCAAATGTTGTCCAAATTGCAGTATGTGATTTGCAAGTGTGGTTGGGTATTTTTGATGCAATTGTATGTATTTAGCCGTGAAAACACAGGCTCATAGTGGCTGGGAACAGGAATTGTATCATGGAAAAGAGTTGATATCAATTGCATGATTACATGCATCCTTATTGAAATGTAAGTACATTGTTTTGTATGTTAAAGACCAAATGTGTAATGTGTATTGGCATGTTTAGCCAATATGCTAGCCATTTTAGACAAAATGTGTCACCGCAAAGCATAGTTTCACCACTATTGTTGATTTTTGTGGCTGAAAGCCTCACTCTTCGTAGATATGTGTTTTTGTCATGTATATTATGCAAATCTGTTAGTATTGTTGGGTGCAAGTTGGTATCATAGGATCTTAAAGCTATAGGACAATGATTGTAAATACAATTTAAGAAATGATCCACCAAACCATTACGTAGTTGTTTCAATGTATAACGGCCATGAAGCAAAACATGTACTATGTCAAATAAGCAATCACCAACTTTGTAATTGAACAAGTCAATTCAAAAACAATGTGCATAGTGAAAAGCTTCATCAATTGATGTGAAAGGTGCATTCACACTTTGTTTGTAGGTTTCTACTACAATTGGTTGTTGTGATAGTTTTTTCCTTTTAACACGATTGTTTGTAACCATATTGGCAGATTTCATGTGAAAGGTCAAAAGATACGAATTGTATTAACACTACTTAGTATAGTAATTACTATAAAAGAATCTATGAAGCTTGAAATATTGAATACATACAAAGAAGAATTGAAGAGGAAATTACTCACCGTGATCAATAGCAATGCATAATTCATAACTATAGCCTTTGGTCCACTATTACACACTAAAAAGCCTACAACACATGAACAAATTCTTAATATCAATTCATGTGGCTAAAATGAAACTTATTTAAGGACTATTGAGCAAAGTAGTGGGTATTTGCAAATAGGAAAAAGAGAAACAAGCATGATTATGTATTACTCACATTGATCAACAACAATGCAAAATGTGGCATGATATCACAGAATTGGAAATCCCATGTAGTCCAGAATTTATAAAAAAGAAACCAAATAAATTGAGTGGTGGCAAATGAATTTAGCAAAAGCAAGGAAACTAAGCGTAAGCAAATAAATCGATCAATTTTGGTAGTAATATTGTTATACTCTTCAACTCCATGTATGGTTTGAGCCTAGATACATATATGCGTACACACAGACATATGCATATATATATACATAGACACGTACATACATATACATATGTATATATACATATATGTATTAATGCAGTTGCAATCTTGGAACTTCTAAGAAAATTTTGTACTATCAATTTGTAAACAGTAGAAACTTTTCCAAATAGAAGAGTATTATGCTTTATCTATTTGGTCCAAAAAACCAATGGAAAATGTGCAAAATTGAAGAACAAAGGAATATGCAAAATCGAAGAACAAAGGAACATTATGCCATGTCTATGTGTTGTGGGAAGAGAAACTACGAAATGCAATATGCAAGAAAATTTTATGCTCTCAAGTCCTAAGGAGGAGCAACTTTGCAATGTCCAAGGTGCAGACACTAAAAAATGTCCTAAGTCTGCAAGCATCATTTTTCTTCTTCGTCCTTTGATAATTGAATAATTTTAATTATTCAATTATGTCTTATCACATTCCTCTATTAATTAAATATTTTTTTAATTATTTAACTAATTCACTTTCTAATCCTTATTCTATCTTGATCGATTAAATGAATTAATTGTGTCACTAATTCCCCCTCTTCTTCAATAGTTAAATAAATTATTATTTATTTAATTATTTTATCACCTTTCATCTATAGTTAAATAATTACCATTAATTATTTATCTATTCATGGTCCTTTAATTCTTCTATAGTTAAATAATTATTAAAATTATTTAACTAGCCCATGTCACCTCCTCTATTAAATAATTGATCTAAATTAATTATTTAAGGCCTAATTTTCATCTCCTCTTTTCATTTTCTCCAAATAAATAATTTGAATACATTATTTATTTGCCACTTGTCCCCTTGCTCCATTTTCCTCCATTTTGAATAAATAATTTAAAATAAATTATTTATGTACCACCTGGTCAAAGATGCTATGTCATAGCCTTCATTGTTGTCATAGTCATCAGGCGTCATACCTGTCATGATTCCTCTAAGAATAACATTTTTTGGTGCATCAATTATGGACCGTTGATCTTGGCATCTTTTCTGGGACTCAATCTTGACCATCCATTTCATAACCTCCCTCTCATGCATCCTCCACCATTGATCTTGGAATCTTTCTAGAAGATTAATTTGAGTTGTCCATTTGAATGGTTGTCTATAAAAGCATCCTTCCCCCTCCTCTTTGTCCTTAATAGCTAATCTTCTCCAACTTTCTTGCTTACTATTTGCAGGTTTTGCAAAAGTATTCCAACAAATTTGAGGGAAAAGTTGCATAAGAAGAAGGAGAGCAAGGGAAGTGAACCAATCATAATGGGGAGTAATTTATTTCATGCTTTGCATTTCTAGTTCTCTCTATTATTTTGTATTCTCTTGTTGATGAGGTCTTATTAGTCTAGAGGTGTTAGCTATCACTATTCTAGGCTAGAAATTAAGAAACCACATCCCACAAAAGGAAATTCCACTGTCTCAATGTCTAATTAGCAATAGTGTTTCAAGGTCCATGGAAACTGTGCTTTACCAAATTCTTGCATTAAAATTGTATTTACAAAATTACAGTTTTCCTTGATACGATTAAAAACATAAGTGTAGCTTTCTAATACAAACTTTGGTGACTGATTACTAGTAGCTCGAACAAAGTAGCAGTGACCAACATCGATGCCTAGATAACCATAGAAGTTTCCAATTTTGCAAAGCTGGCCAATTTCTATAGTCTCTACAATCTGACCGTGAACGCCATCTTGCCAAAGATTTCTTCTTTATTGCATTTGATTCATGTAGTGAAATAGGGTCCATTACAAAAAATTGGAAGCAAGTGATCAAGTCCTTTTATGTATAACTACAAATATAAGTGAAATATTCATTGAAATATGCAATTACCAACTATACAAAATATGTTTGTTGAATGACACTCTAATAATATAGAAGCAGGACATAACAATAGTGGATAAAGCACAAAGCAAGAGAAACCAAAAGTGCAAAAAGGGTATAGTTGCAAAGAATAGCACAAGAAAAAAAGCTTGATGCATGACTATAATTGTAATCTAGTAGGTTTTCTATATTTAACTAGAATAATTTTCTTGCAAGAAGAATAGGTCATGATTATATAAAATAGGAATAAAACAAGGAGTGAACTTACAAATTTAGACCATAGCACGTTATAAACTTGATCTCCTATGTAGTCACATATGCAACAAATGGTCTGAGTAACAACCACCACTTGAGAAGAACAAGGAACCTATCAATTTTAATAATAAATAGAAAATCTGTATAAAAATGCATTCCAATTTCCAACGCTCAACTTTAGCACCAATTTTACACAAGGCATGTGAAATACTATGAATAATGCCACCTATCCACAGAAAAATTTGCAGTGAAGACATGCATATAGCAACAAAACATTAGTAATGCATAAGCCTATTGCAATTTGCTACGCAGCAATGAGATTTTCACTATATTCTATGGATTATTTTCTGTGTAGCGGATTTTGGCCCTTTTTTGCAATTTTCTCATTGGTTGTTGGTTTTTTTCCTCGTGCTTTTGTATAATGTTTTCCATTGGTTGATGCTTGTTAGTGCATGCGTCGAAAATCATGTTGGTAAAATATATATGTCCCTATGTTGATGTTTTGGGGATTAATTTATTAAAAGCAAATTATTGATTTTTTTTGCAATTTTTTTATTGGCTGCTAGTATTTTTGTCATGGTTTTGTCATTTTTTAATTTATTTAATTATTGTAACAAAATTTGTTATTGGAAATATTTCATGACTTTGTAATATTTTTTGGTATAGTTGTGTCTTGGCACCTACTATTTCTGGCAACGCATGGCATTTTAGGCAGTACATTTGCATTTACTATTTGCGAATTTTCATTTATTGTGAGTAGACTAAAGTGTAGGCGTCATTAGTGGCTTATGGTGTGAAGTTTTAAGTCTGTCAAGCAAAGTTTTATTTATGTTGTTTATTCATTTGCTCATATTACATGCATGATGCACATGCATCAAAATATCCATGGTAAATCAAACATATCTTGAACAGATTGACATCCTTCAATGTCTATCACTGTTTCATGAATACACAATTAATTTAGATTGAAAAAATACAAAACGATGACCAAAATATAAAAATCCAATGACGAAATTGCAAAAATAGATATTAATCCATAAGAACACTAATTGATAAGGAACAACAGAGATTAAACCATTACTTAAATGTGAAAAACGATTGAGAGGTGAAATTTGTGTGTTGAGAGGGTTTATGTCTATCGTATTGGAAGCAAAAAACAAGCAATTTGTAAGTTCCTTTATCTTTTATAGTGTTATTTTATAGTTTTTTACATCTTTGTATTTCATGGGTTAATGTCTATTGTTTGTTGTTTGTGCATTTTGTGGGTCAATGTCTACTCTTCTCTATCTTTGAGTGCTTTTATGGATTAGTCTATGTTCTTGACTAAAATACTTAACACCATAATTCATTAATGTCATCTTCTTTATTGACCATAATAAAGACTGGAAGTAATATTTTCTCTGCATGCTTGCATGCCAAGTGCATTTCAATCTATTAAATGAAAATGAAAATTAGGCCTAGGTGAGTAAAAAATGTCTCCATATGAAATCATTTCGTCAATTGGCAATGTTTTATTTCTATTGCAAATATTTCATGGCTTTGTAATGTTCTTTGATATGGTCATGTCCTGGCACCAAGTGTTCCTCTCAATGTGGTGTTTTAACAAGGACATTTAGCATTCTCTAGTCCCTAATTTTCATTTATTGTCAGTGGATTGAAGTGCAATCGACATTAATGGATTTTGGTGTAAGTTTTAAGATTGTTGAGCAAAGGATTATTTGCATCATGTAATCATTTCCACAAATTATTTAATGACAATGAAATATGTCAAAAAATTAAGCATTTGTAATTTCCTATATCTTTTACACTATCCTTTTGCATTGTCTAATCATTTGATCAGATTGTTTGATGAGAGTGAAACCTATTTCTCTTGATTTTGAAAGTTCCTATATCTTTTACACTATCATTTCATATTTTTTTATCTCCCTCTAATGGGTTAATCTCTATTGATCCTTATCATTGAATGCTTTTATCAGTTGATGTTTGTTGACCATTTAAAGATTTCACACCATAATTCATAAATGTTGAGTTCTCTATTGACCACCATTAACAATACAACTAATCTATTGTCTACTACACGTGCATGCCAACCGCAGTTCAATCTATGAAATGAAAATTAGATCTAGATAAATACAAAATTTGTCATTGTAAAATCTATAATATTTCATTATTATGCAATGTTTTTTTGTGCGCATAGCTTTTGCATAGATCAGACAATTGGGATATAAACGAGCACAATATGGCTTGCTCGAGAAAATTATCAATGTTCCTTTAGATTTTGATAGAGTGCAACAAGCATTTCCCAGGCAAGTACATGAAACCACAACAATAGCAGTTAGATTGAAGCGAAAGCTAGAATATGATAATGCATATGCACAAGGAAATGTTAGACCTGTCATAGTCATGGATGCTTTAATTGCACTATCTAAAACACCATTGTACAAAAAAGAGAACATCTCTATAAATAGAGAATGGCATGAGTTGTTGGAAAAGAAAACAACACAAATGTAAACACATTTAGAAACAGAACCGACTATGCAAGTTGACACATTTAAAGATGATGAGGATCCAATAACTAAATCAGTTATACATTGGTTTAATGAAACACAATCAATCAAAGACCTTGACACAACAATCATTGAAATTGCGCGATCAGAAGGGTTTAAACCTCTTGGTATTTTCCAAGACATGTATGTAGAGGAGATGAACTTCTTGACTTTGTTCTATGGTTCGGCTCGTCCAACTAACATTACTAAAAAGTTGACATACAAAAAAATTGCAAGATGGGAGCTTATGCATAAAGACAATGGCTTTGCAACACATAACAAATATATTTTTTAAGGTTGTTAAAATTATTATTCACCAAGTATCCTCACTAGCATGGATTTGCATATGAAAAACTGAATTGAGAGGTGAGAAATTTCTTACAAAAGATGTGCGCAATCTAGCAAAACTTGAAAAATTATTGCGATCTCCATTGGGCTATAGAACATTAAAAAGCATTTAGACCTCACCTGATTATCTAGAAAACATTAAAAAGAACATATTTGCAATGATAAGGCAATTGGGACCTCAAACTTTTTTTGTGACATTAACAAGTGTTGAGAATTTCTGGGAGCCATTGTGCAAAGCTTTGCACCGAATATGTATTCTGCAACAATCAAAGTGTAATGAGACTATAGAAGATAGGGACTTGGATTTCAAAATAAAAAAAATCTAGTGCTTTGCAATCATTATTTCAACCACAGGGTCAACGCATTTTGAAAAATGATGCTAAAAACACATGAGCTCTTTGGCCAAGTCATGGACTACTCTTTTGTTACAAAATTCCAAAACCAAGGCAATGAGCATGTTCATTTTTTGCTATGGATAAAATATGCACCTGTATATGGAAATTGCTCAAATACTGAAATAGAAAGCTTTGTGGAAAAGTATATTTCATGTGACTCATTGCTACTTGATACAAATCTTGCCAAAATATAAACGCATCATCATACAAAGAGTTGCAAGAAATACAAAAACTCAAGTTGCAGATTTAGTTTCCCCTTGCCTTCGATGAGCAAAACAACAGTTTTAGAACCACTTCTAGTGCCTAATGCTACAATCAAGGAGAAAGCAAATACATTTTTTAAGCAACTGGCAAATAAACATTACACAAAGGAATTTTCATTTGAAAGTTTCTTGCATGAATTGGAAATGGATGAAAATGACTACATTACAATGCTTAGATCAACATTGTCACACAAAATTGTCATGCTGAAAAGAGACCCACCTAACATTTGGATAAATGACTTTGCAAAGAAACTGCCCAAACTATGGTATGAAAATATAAATATGCAATTTATTTTAGACACATATGTTGTTGCATCTTACTGTGGCTCATATATGATAAAATAAGATAGAACATTGTCTCTAGCATTTTGAATATTGCGGCATGAATGCACTGCTACTTATGATGGAAAAGTGCAATTTATACGGAAGCTCAACAATGCATTGCTTAACTATCAACAAATGTCCAGTCGTCAAGTTGTTCATATCGTTCTTTCATTTCCATTGCATAAATGTTCAAGGAAAACCTGTGAAATGAATGGCGTTGTAGAAAAAGCTAAGCTTCAAGCACATACAATTGATTTGAAAATTTTGAAATGAAGTATTTTACATACTCAATGTAGATGTAATTGTTAAAGCTATTAGAACAGTCACTATGCAGTAAATATTATGTTATATTTCTTACACATCTCATGTCATAGTATTCATGAATGCATAAACTAGTTCAGAGCATACCTCTCCACATTGTCGTAGCAGTATATCGATGTCTATAATGGAGGTAAGATTCCAAGCAATAAACATTTGGCATAGATTCCTGCAAAATCGACGACCACTGGAAAACACATTGCGTCATGCTTCTAAATAAAAGGGTGTTGAACATCACGCATGTATTTGACATGTGGTTATAGAAAATATACATTGTGCACCAATTTTATCTAGCAACTTCTGAAACTGTCTACCATATAGTTACTTTGTTTCAACAACTAATACCATTCAATATTTGTTTCATGCACATATGCATAAATAATAGGTTCATTCCTTCGTGTGCACGCGCACACACACACACACACACATAGACATATATATATACACACACACACACACATATATATATATGTACACATACACACACACACATATACATGCATACATACATACATACATATTTATACATACATACATATGCATATGCATATATATATACATACATATATACATACGTACATATATAAATACATACATATATATAAAAACATATGCATACATATATGTGTGTGTGTGTGTGTGTACACAAACATATATATATGTATGTATACAAACACATATATATAAATATATATGTATGTATATACACTCATAGATACATATATATATACACATATATATGTATGTGTATATACTTATATATATATGAAACTATTTATATGTAAGTAAATATACTTATATATGCATTCATATATACATGTAATAAACAACACAAATAATCTTTTGCTTGACAAACTCAAAGCTCAACACCATAATCCAGTAATGGCAACTGCAATTGAATCTATTCACAATAAATGAAAATCAGATCTTAATAAATGCAAAATGCATAACACACACATATATATACACATATGTATACATACATACATATATGTACATATAGATATATATACATACACACACACACACACACACACATAAACACACACACACACACACACACACACACACACACACACACACACACACACATATATATATATGCGCACACACACACACAAGATCCTTTTTTCTTGACAGCCATAAAACTTAACACCATAATCTATTAATGGAAAATTCACTTGAATCTATTTACAATAAGTGTAAATTAGGTCAAAATAAATGGAAAATGTGGTCATACACACAAAACATGCGGGCCAATATTGACAACGCCACATGTCCACAGAAACATTTGTAACAACGACACATGTACAACAAGAAATCATTAGAAAATGACAAAAAAGATTCTTCCATTGCTCCCAACAATAAATTGCAATTACGAAAATACAAAACCAACAAACAAAACACTAATTGCCAATGACAAAATTGCCAAAAAAAAAAACACAAACTTCATTTTAGCAGTTCCAAATAGACATATTTGAAAGAAGTCTTATCTATATAAGATATTCATGATATACATGGATCAAAACATCAATGGTACATAAGATATATCATGAACAGATAGACATCTTTCAATGTCTATCACTGTTTCATTTACACAATTAATTTGGATTGAAAAAATACAAATTGCAAAAAAATAGCATAAGCTTCATTTTAAGACTTCCAAATACACATCTTCAACAAAAGTCTTATCTGTTCAAGAAATGTATGTTGTACATGCATCAAAACATACATACTACATCAAACCATCATTGAAACATTAAAAGCCAATGAGGAAATTGCAAAAACAGAGATCAACCGATAAAAACACTCATCAATAAGGAACACCAAAGATTCAAAAATATAAAAAACTATGAAATCACAGTGTAAAAGATATAGGAACTTACAAGTGCCTCCTTTTTCACTCCCAACACGATAGATATAAACCCTCTCAACAGACAGGGATTTCACCCTCATCAAACAATCTGAGCAAATGAATAGTCTGACAAGCTTAAAACTTCACACCATAAACCATTAACGATGGTTGCACTTCAATCTATTCATAATAAATGAAAATTAGCAAATAGTATATATACATATATATACATACATAATATATATATACATATATAAACACATACATATACATTAATACATATGTATACATACATGCATATATATACATATAATAAACAACATAAATAATCATTTGCTTGACAGACTCAAAACTCAATACCATAATCCATTAATGGTGGTTGCACTTGAATCTATTCACAATAAATGAAAATCAGATCTAGATAAATGCAAAATGTAGAACACACATACATACATATATGTACATATATATATGCATACACACATATATATATATATATGTACATATACAAATATATATATATATATATATATGTTTTTGCAATTTCCTCATTGGCTTTTGATATTTTGGTCATGGTTTTGTATTTTTCCAATCCAAATGAATTGTGTATTCATGAAACAGTGATAGACATTGAAGGATGTCTATCTGTTCAAGATATGTCTGATTTACCATGGATGTTTTGATGCATGTGCATCATGCATGTAATTTGAGCAAATAAATAAACAACACAAATAATACTTTGCTCGACAAACTTAAAATTTCACACCATAAGCCACTAATGAAGCTTGCACTTCAGTCTATTCACAACAAATAAAAATTCGCAAATAGTAAATGCAAATGTACTCGTTAAAACACCATGCATTGCTAGAAATAGTGGCTACCAAGACATGACTATATCAAAGAACATTACAAAGTCATGAAATATTTCCAATAGCAAATTTCATCACAATAATTAAATAAATTACAAAATGACAAAACCACGACAAAAATACCAGCAACCAATGAGAAAATTGTTAAAAAAAAAATAATTTGCTTTTAATAAATTAATGCCCAAATCATTAGCATAGGGACATATATATTTTAGCAACACAATTTTCGACACACGCACTAACAGGCATCAGGTTACAAACAAACACGTTACAACACAAACATCGCATGAGAGATAGTTGGGCATATTAGTAGCAATATAAAATATTGTCAACATCAAAATCAAAATTTGAATGTGAAACCAAGGAGCAAAAAAAAATGCATAACCTAATGTACCAGGCAGTAGGAATAAGATGCTCATTATCACTTTGCTCACATGGTTGTAGGTGGTGGAGTCACAAAATAGAAGAGTGGCATGAGTTGTTGGCAAAGAAGAAAACATAAATGCAAAGATTTTGAAATAGAACCAACTATGCAAGATGACACGTCTGAAGATGATGAGGAGCCAATAATTGAATCGGTTATACATTGGTTTAATGAAACACAATCAATCAAAGAATTTGTTCTATGGTTTGGCTCATCCAAGTGAGAGTTTCATTATTAGTGATGACTAATATAGAAGTCGACATTAATGGATTATGGTGTTAAGTTTTATGGTTGTCAAGAAAAAAGGGTCTTTTGTGTATATATATATAGATAGATACACACACACATATATATATAAGTATGTATAGATACATATATGTATGTATTTGTATATATATATATATAGCTTATATATATATATATATATGTATAGCTTATATATATATATATATATATATATATATATAGCTTGCATATATATATATATATATATATATATATATATAGAAGCTATATATATATATATATATATGCTTATATTATATATATATATATATATATATATATATATATATAGAAGTATATATATATATATATATAGCTTATATATATATATATATATATATATATATAGCTTTTATATATATATATATATATAGCTTGCATATATATATAGAAGCTAGAAAGGAGGCATTTGTAAGCTGCTATATCTTTTACATTGTGATTTTATATTTTATTTCTATGTCTCTGTAACAGTTTAATCCCTCTCACTCTCTATCATTGATTATTTTTATGGCTTAATCTCTGAGCAATTTTAATAAATTAATCCCCAAAACATTGGCATAGGGACATATATATTTTACTAGCACGATTTCTGATGCACATTCTAATAGCCAACATTCAATCGAAAACATTAGTCTCTCACCTATAAGGCAGGGATTAACAATGCAAACACATTTGTTACAACATGCATACCAACATTATAGTTATAAACCCTCCCAATAGCCACAAAATTTATACCGACAGATTTTGCACTTATACTTAAGACAATAATAATAATGAAAGTTCAAAGATGGTGGTTGTAATTGTGAAGAGATGAATATCAAATTTATAGACGAATATCACAAGATGGATGAATGAGATTGAATAGAAGATCGACAAATGAGATTGAATGAGAGAATGTGCAAAGGAAAGTTGCTCATTCAAAAAATGAAAAATGTAAGAAGGATGGAAGAGAAAAGTGAATAAGAAAATAGAAATATGTAAGAGATGAGTGGAAAGAACAGCGGAAAGTGGAAGAGTTAACTGAAAGAAAGAGACAACAAGTGAAAGAAAGGGTTGGTCAAGTGAAAAAGGAAATAAAGAAATTGAAGAGTTAACTGAAGAAAAAAAATAGAAAATAAAAAAGTTAAGTAAAGAGGAAATTGTGACAAGTTTTTGAAAATAAAATAAATGATTTTTTTTATGTCATGAATAATTAATTAAAGTAATTAATTTTGTGATTTTTAGCGTTGTCTCTAAGAAAAATTAAGAAAAAATTTAATCAGGTCTTGCCCTTGCAAAAACGGGATTATGATGCCCCCTCAAGAAATTTGGCAAAAAACTAAGGCAAATTTACTAATAAGATGATTTAATGCGTCTGGATAGAAGAAATATTAGCTAGAATACAAGGTTAGTAAGAAGGGACAAAACAATTAGTTCGATCAATATCAGATGTGGAGAAGATTAGTTGATTAGGATAGAATTGATTGAAGAAATATTGGCTAGAAGAAAAGGTGAGTGAGAAAGGAGGAATAGTTAGTAATGTGAACGGATGAGGAAAGAAGTGATGAACATATCGTCATAAGCCTTGACAAGTGCACATTTATCAACATCGAGCATTTTTATTTTGCAAATAGATGACATACACTGAGGTATTAAAAAACCATGGTGCGAAATGTTATCACTTTGCGTAGACTGAACACATTGTAGACAACAAGTGCCATGACTCATACTAGGAACTTAATTGCCCCAACCATATTGTAGACAAATTTTGCACTTATCTAGACCTAAATTTCATTTAATAGATTGAACTCCTATTGACATGCATGTGTGATAGACCAAAAATTAGTTGCATTGTTAATGGTCGCGAACAAAGAATTCGACATTTATGAATTATGGTGTTAAGTCTTTAACTGAACAACAGACATGAACCTATTAAAGCATTCAATGATAAGGAACCACAAAGATTAAACCATTAGAGGGACATAAAAAAAAAATGAAATGACAGTGTAAAAGATATAAGAACTTTCAAACGCACTTTTTTGATAGATTTTTTTATGAGGATCAAATTTGTGTTTGTAGGAACAATGGAGATTAACCCATTAGAGGGACATAAAAAAAATATGAAATGACAGTGTAAAAGATATAGGAACTTCCAAATGTGTCCTTTTTTGACAAATTGTTTGATGAGGGTCAAATTTGTGCCTCTTGACAGCCTTAAAACTTGACACCACAATCCATTAATCAACGAAAATTAGGCACTAACAAATGTTAAATGTCCTCGTTAGAACGGCACGTGTCGACAAAAACACTTGGTATATCAAAAGAACATTACAAACATGTGGAATATTCCAATATGAACAAAACATTGCCAATTGACAAAGTAATTTTATAACCACACATTTTGCACCTATTTAGACCTAATTGTCATTTTCATTTAATAGATTGAAGTGCAATTGCCATGCATATGTGCGGAGAAAAGATTAGTTTCATTCTTAATCATGGCCAGCAGAGAAGTCGACATTAATGAATTATGGTGTTATGTCTTTAACTCAAGAACAGAGACTAACCCATAAAAGCATTCAAAATGCAGAGAACAACAAATAATAAACATTAACCCATAAAATGTTGAGATGTAAAAAACTATAAAACGAGACTGTAAAAGATATGGGAACTTACAAATGCCTCATTTTTTGCTTCCAATAGGATAGTCACAAATCCTCTCAATAGACATAGATTTCACCCTCATCAAACAATGGGAGCAAATGAATAAACAACGCAAATAATCCACATTATGAATTGATAAAATGATTTTATACTGAGACATTTTGCACTTATGTAGACTTAATTTTCACTTTCATTTAATAGATTCAAGTACAATTGGCATGCATACATGCAAAGAAAACATTACTTCCATTCTTGATCGTGACCAGCACGGAAGCCCAAACCATAAAACTATTCAAAAATAGGGAAGAGCAGGCATTAACCCATAAAATGCAGAGAACAACAAACAATAGACATTAACCCACAAAATGCAAAGACGTAAAAAACTATAAAACGACACTCTAAAACATATAGGAACTTACAAATGCCTCATTTCTTGCTTCCAACATGATAGATATAAACCCTCTCAACAGGCACAAATTTCACCCTCTTCAAACAATTCGAGCAAACGAGTAAACAACGCAAACAGACACAAGTAACTTGAGAAAATGAACAAACAATGCAAATAATATTTTGCTCGGCAGACTTAAAACTTCATGCCATAAGCCATTAATGATGCCTGCAATATATTCTATTCACAATAAATGAAAATTAGCAAATAGTAAATGCAAATGTACTTGTTAAAATGCCACTCGTCGATAGAAACGCTAAGTGAAAAGGCACAATTATATCAAAAAACATGACAACCCATGAAATATTTCCAATACAAACAATTCTCATTTTGATCTAATAGATTGAAGTGCAATTGGCATGCATACGTGCAAGGAAATTATTACTTCCATTCTTAATCATGGCTAGCAAAGAAATCGACATTAATGAATTATGATGTTAAATCTTTAACTCAACAACAAACACTAACCCATAAAAGTAGACAAATATAGTGAAGAATAGACATTAACCCATAAAATACAAAGATGTAAAAAATTATAAAATGACACTATAAAAGACATACGAACTTACAAACCCCTCATTTTTCGCTCCCAATACGATAGACATAAACCATCTCAACATACACTAATTTAATGATTTTATACCTAGACATTTTCCACTTACTTAGACCTAATTTTCATTTTCATTTAATAATTTCAAGTGCAGTTGTCATGCATGCATGCACAGAAAATATTACTTACATTCTTAATCATGACCAACACAGAAGTCAACACTAATGAATTATGGTGTTAAGTCTTTAACTCAACAAGAGAGACTAACCCATAAATGCACTCAAAGATAGCAAATAGTATGCATTAACCCATGAAATGTAGAGATGCAAAAAACTATAAAACAACACTACAAAAGATATAGGAACTTACAAACGCCTCATTTTTCAATTACAAAACGCTAGACATAAACCCTCTCAAAAGGCACTGATTTCACCCTCATCAAACAATCTAAGCAAATGAGTAAACAACGCAAAAATGAAAGTGTAAAAGATACAAGAACTTACAAACGCCTCATTTGTCGCTTCCAACACGGTAGATGTAAACCCTCTCAATAGACACAAATTTCAACCTCATCAAATGGTCTAAGCAAATGAACAAACAACGCAAATAATAGTTTGCTCGACAAACTTAAAACTTCACACCATAAGCCACTAATGACATCTGCACTTCAGTCTACTTACAATAAATGAAAATTCGCAAATAGTAAATGCAAATATACTGCTTAAAACACCACGCATCACAGAAACAGTGGGTGCCAAGACACGACTATACCAAAAAAACATTACAAAGTCATGAAATATTTCCAATAGCAAAGTTCGTTACAATAATTAAATAAATTACAAAAGGACAAAACCACGATAAAAATACCAGCAACCAATGAGAAAATTGCAAAAAAAATCAATAATTTGCTTTTAATAAATTAATCCCCAAAATATCAACATAGGAAATATATATTTTACCAGCACGATTTCCGATGCACCAATTTAATAGGCAACATTCAGCCAAAAACATTAGTCTCCCACCTATAAGACAGGAAATAACACAATTTCCTTGTGTGCTACCATAATGGAGATATTTTAACGTGGAAATGTAGTCATTCAAACACAAGGTCTACAATTTGGTTCATTGGTAGCTTTGTACATTACATCAACCTTGCCACTTTTAAGCAAAGAAGATTTTAGCAATTGCCCTTTGCATTGTTTTCATAATGCATAAATGTTGTTTTATAATTTGAAATGTGTGTCTTCGTAGTACACAAGACTGATAGGTATCTAAGGCAACAATTATAAAGCTCATAACAAAGGAATTTCCTTTACATGGGAAGCCATTTATATCATTATCATTTTGTGGTCAGATTATGTACGGCATGTCGAGGCTTTTGCTTTGTTTATTGGTCATTCTCAGCAAACTATGTTTACCCTTTTTAGCTTGACATCGGCAAACATGTAAGAGATTACCAAAAGTGCATTTGGTAATAAATTGTTGGGGTTTCAGATTATAACAATAGCATTAACGAAATGCCCTCTTCAAAAGTACATTTTCTTAATTTGTCGCTCTTTAATCATAGAGGGACCTTGCATACTAATAGTGGATGGAATTGGTTTATATGTTAGCAATAATTGCTAAAGGTAAATTGATTATTTGAGATAGTATTTTCAATAACGTTTTTTTAGATATGTATATTTTATGTTGTGAAATATATGAATCAGTTTTACTATTGTTATAAAATTGAAATTCAATTAGTTGAGAGTTAAATTGGTAAGGATGATAGTATGTTTCTTCATTACACCATTTACTAAGATTCAAATTTTCTTAAGATACTATTGAACCAAGTTCAATGTTAAATAATTTTGATGAACTAAATCTCTTATTCTAACAATTTAATAAAAACAACTCCTAATTTATATGTACACTTTCTTTTAATATTACAATTTACTGTATCAAATAAAGATGTCAATATCTATATATCACAATTATTTCTATTTTTCTTTTAAATTAGACTTCTCTAAAATGATTTGTTGTTTGGACATCATTGGCTTCATCTTCTTATTAATATACTTTTTAGTATCTATGGCTATGCATATTATACTTATTGTATAGTTTTCATGATGCACTAAAAGCAAGCTTACTTTAGTCAGTTTAGGTTGTATGCGGGTTTTCCTTCAAGCTTGACGCTTTGTACTCTGCTAGCCCTGTTTTTGTCTTTTTTATAATATAATATAATTACATTCTTATAAAATAAAGAAACATGAACTAAATTGTTTATAACATAATTGGGACTTTAACCAGCCTTCCGTCTTTAACTAAGTTGTATCCATCATATATCTTAAACCTACATTATAATTATTCTGTTATATATTTTTTTGGAAGGTTTTATATCAAACTTGCATAATTATTTGGCCATCTAATATTATATCAAACAAACATATAATCATTTAGCTACTTGATATAGGAATACCTATCTTTGACTAAGAGGGAAGAAATGAGTATCCACTCCAAAAAGTTACCTAAGGCACAATGTCAAACTCATCCCTTATGGTGCCAAGGTCTTGCACTAAGTAAAACTCAATCCATGGAGGACTCATTCAAAACCATTCAACTTTACCAACAGACCTTTTAAACACTTTAGGGTTCATGATCAACACTAACTACAAGATTAAAGCTTCAAATCTACAAAATGGTTTCTCCCCAACTCGATAAATTGCTTTTTATCACATTTGTTGAGTTGATTGATTGGTACATAGAAGCCTATCCAACACACCTTTTAATGTGATCCCATATGGATGAAACATGCATACTACTACAATAAATAGTTATATAGTTGTATACTACTACCATTCAAACTTAGACTTCGGGTAGAGAAAATTGTTATTAAAGTTTCTATAGTTACTTCTGTTGGTCCGTATAAAGCTATTCCACTAACTAGTTCCACTATTTATGCTAAAAATCAAGAATACTATCTTATATTGTACATACATTCCCTTTGTATTCTTTGATAGGAATACAATTTATTCTGAAAATCAAGAATATCAAAATGAGGATACGCAGATTGCCCGGTAAAGCTTTCAACTCTGGTCAATAAAAACAATGTTGTTATTAAACAGGACAGGCCATTCTGCAAGAGCATGTTACATAGTCTGTTATTCATGTTCTAAAAACTTATTAAAAATGCAAGCGACCAATTTAATAAAATAAGAGTTTAATAATGAGAGTAATCCTTTAAATGTATGCAACTTCATCTTCAGTTAACTACTCAAATCAAACGGCAATGCGATTAACTGAACCATTTCCTTATAGAAAACCTTTAACATTCTTGCCATGCAATATCTTCCTCTTCTCAAATGAGTTCCCAAATTCTCAGGGTCACTCTCAACTCTGCAACATATTCTTTAATCTTTCTTCTTCTCACAAGCTAATGGCTAGCTTTGCCGTGCCCATGCCAGAATAGAGTAGCATATTCTTTTATCTTTCCCAAATTCCCGGAATCAACTCTATATTCTTAATCCTTATTCTTCTCAGAAACTATAGCTAGCTTTGCAATGCCACTACTCGAGTAGAATACGATTCTATAGAAATGCTTCAAAATATCTATAGTTAAAAAACCACTAAAAGCCATCTGCCAGCAAAGAAAACCCCCACGAAGAGTCCTTTGTTCCTTGCGGTTTGTAAGGAAATTTTTTTGAAGGTTGAGCAAAATTTGCAGTATATCTGCAGTTTTATCTAGTTCTTCCTCCTTTTTATTGAAAAACAAGGCAAAACATATATATATAATATTATAACTAAATTTTGCTGGAAACAAATCTGAAACTTATAACCAGGGTACATATACAAAAAGCCCAATTCAAAAACACTGTAATAAAGAGCTTATCAAAAACCTACCAAAATGATGCGAAAACACCAGAAACTTTACCAAGAAAAACCCTTATTTTTAAGACAAGCAATATTAGAAAGTGAAAGCTACCAAGTCCATTTCCAGAGTTTTGCGATATGAAACTTCAAAATATTTCATGGACCAGAAAAATGGCCTCCTAACATGTGCCAATCTTCCCCTGACCCTTGAACATAGGATAATTTACATCACATGTGCCCTCCATCTGTGTATCACCCTTATCCTCAAAGAATGAAGTCTCAGAACACACAGTAAAACTCAGAACAACAATGATGCAACATGTGAAAATAACTCACACCACTGCAACAATGAAGCCACAATTTTTGGAAATAAATGAAGGCAACAGTGGCGCAAGGCCAAAACACGACTGTCATTAGTACCAAGGAAAGTTAAAAAGATGAAAAAACAGGTTTCAACCACATGAAACCCTGAGAAAATAAAGGTGTGAGAAGACCAAATAAGATCTATTAAAAAGTTAGGTCCCCTAACTTTAAAGACATGAGGATAGAGACCAAGGAGCCTAATTGGAAGGACTGTAGGACTGTAGGACCAAACGGTGACATAAGGAGACACCTTACAAACCTTACACCTGGGTAACCAAGTGATCTCCTGAGTTTTAGTATCTTTTGGCTTAAAAAAGGAAACCTAAAAGCAAGAGCCATATGAAACAAATAGTGGTTATAAGGAGACACCTTTAAAACCTTATATAAACATAAACAAGGGACCTTATTAGATAAGCTGGAAAATTTACCAAATATTGAGAGGAGTAGAAGCATCCACATTGAAAAGGTGGAATTTTCACTTCCCTCTTTCAAAAACAGTGGCTAACCAGCCTTGAAATTTTATGTTCAGAATTTTTTTATAACATTTACAAATCCTTTGAACTCATTAGGAAAAATTCAAGTTCTCTGCTGAATGCTGTACCTTTTTGACATGAAATATTGAAAGAGTACAAGTGCCTTAACTGTTGCCAATCAGCCCAAGCAAACTGTTTCACTCATGAGTACAAAGCAGTTATATAAGAAAATACAAGATCTTCCAATCTAGATTCTCAGTTGCAAAATATGGGAAAGTTCCATTCAAATGGAAAGTTATCAGTGCAACATCTTAAGAAACATCCTTACTAGAGAAAACATTCAGGAAGTTATCAAAGCAACATCTTAAGAAACATCCATACTGGAGAAAACATTTAGGATATCAGAGCAACACCCTTAAGGCGTCCTTACTAGAGAAAACATTCAGAATATCAGTGCAACATCTTAAGAAGTTATCAGTCCAACATCGGAAGATACATCCTTACTAGAGAAACATTTGGATCCTTTAGGATGCAAAGTCACAAATTCTAACCAAAAACAGCCATCAAAAATCAGCTTTTCCAATCTAAGCTTAAACTCTTCTTCCAATTCTTCATAAAGCCTAATTGCTAAAAGATAAAAGTACCAATATAGATCTGATATCTAAATAGAGTTTTCTCTGAGAGTTCTGTTAATGGTATTTAGATAAACATGAATATGTATATCAAAACTGAGACTTATTTCAGTGTTCTTTGTACAAACATGGTCAATCTGAAATCACGTTTAAGCATCTAAACCTACATTATAAGCTAATTCATGCATTTCAACTATGAGCACCAAATAAAGCTCACAAGAAACAAATCTCCAATTTCATAAAAAATTATATTTTGAGCATATAATATTTTCTTAAGGTTAAATACAAATACAAAATTCAGAAATAAAATTACTTCCTATATTCTGATAACTTGAATACAATCTAGTAAAAAGCATTTACTAGCGTGTACATCAGCACATCAACTATGGCATATCCCTAAAATCATTCTGTGCACAAAAACATAGAAAGGTGACCATAAGCTTTTCAAATTATAGCAAATTCTCTTACTTGGCTACATACAGATTGTAAAATAGTAGAAAAGTATAATAAAACTTATCCGTACGTATAAAAGCACATGTACAACAATAATGTTCTTCTCTTGAATGCAAATTCATAGAATCTGCTACAGAAAGAAAACAAGTATAACTGAGAGATCAACTTGTCCAACAAGTAATCCATTTTACATCAGAGGTAAGGTCTATTAATAATAGACTACAATATCATACACAATTAATCTAGTGTGAGCCCAGAGGGGGTAAAAAATGATAACTGATAGAACTTAGACTTCTAAGCAATGTCTTGCATTTACACCAGAGTCATCAGTACCAATATACGTATATTCCCCCTAAATAGATGCAAACCTAAACCAAATACCAAATCAATCCAGAATTAAATATTATATAAAAACAGAGGCCCTCTAGCAACAGCATAGGTCAACAATAGAAGTTGAAAAGCAGTCTAAGTCGCTCTGTACTGTTTTAAGTTTAGGAATGATTACCACATGTTAAAACTCTTATACCAATGCCCAAAAAAGGACCGGTTAACCCCTGGACTTAAGTTCTGCAAAACGTCGACTTAAATCATCCTCTTCAACTTTCTCTTCCTTGGCAGGAATCGCATGACCAGCAGCTTGAGGTAAGCCAACAGATACCTCAAGCCCATAATCATCAGCTACCTGTTGCATCAAAGTGTTGACTTGATCCTCTGGAGTGGAAAGAGAAGTGCTACCGGCCATAGCATTCTCGATAAATTGCGACTGTACCTCCATGTTCACAAACTGTGATTCAAATTGATCCATTGTTTCAGACATCTTTTGAAGATTATTGCTGGCAAGGGCAGTATCCAATGCCCTAACAATTGATGTCATGGATTTATTGATTGTCATCATTTTGGCTTGGGTATCAAGCCTGGAAACAACTGCATCCAAACGAGAGGCCAATCGCATGTAGTTTAATTGCTCATTGTGTTTTCTGATGGAATTTTCTGCATAGATCCGAGCTCCATCCATGTTTCCTTTCTCTATGGCTTTCTTGACTTTGAGTTTCTCAGCTTTTTCTTCCTTTTCACACTTTCTGGACTGCCTTTGCAGGCTCTTGGAGGTAAATTTGAGCTGCAAGATCTGATCCATCAACCTCTCAGTGTTCCCCATTGATATCCTAGATCCGAAGCTCTAAATTGAATGATTTGAGCCCTGAAAAACAGATTCCTGCAGTGCCACAAGCCTTTTTTTTTTTCAAACACACAAAACATATATCTCAAAAAATTCACAAAAACTCCTACAGAAACACAAAAGAACGCTTTGAAGCACAGATCTGGGCAGTACCCAAATACAAAAATAGAAAGCCACAAAATTCAAGATATGCACAAAAAGCTCAGAAACACGGTCAGTTAATTTCCCATGCTCAAATTACTCATAAGCGCAATTGCTCCATGACTTTCAGTTGGCATCACATTTTAGTTTACAACAAAATATTCTCTATTGTTTTTCAATTAGGATAAATATAAAAGGCCCTGGATTTTAAAAACCTACAAAGATTCAAATCTCTCTGCAGATAAAATAAACTCCTAACAAAGCAAAAGAATAATATTATAAATAAATTTCAGAAGTACCTTTATCCAAATTTCTTAAGGCAACAATTCCAAAGTCTTAACATTTAATAGACTATTTCACAATCACTAAAACAAAAAAACTCCACAACTCACATGATTTTCCGAGTACCAAGTTGCAACAAATTCACTATTGCATCCTTTCATTTTACGATGAATAAATAAATGTAGATTGAATTCAAAACGTACAACCGACTAAATAAGATTTTCCTGTAAACGTCAATTATTCCGAATCTCAAATTCTATAAATTAGCCAGCAACTAGAGTCTGAAACAAACAACCCTCCAATACCCAAGATCAAATTACTTAAACCCACCTACGATATTTTCTATTTATTATTTTTTTACTTATTAACTATTTTCTAAAAACTCTGTTACCAGGTTCTTCATTTTAGCCCCCCGAACCCGCCAAAATACTTGCGGGTTCTGGTTCAGGTTCGGTTCTTCTCTGGGTTTCCCTGGGTTCTCCATTTATGGTGGCCGAACCTGGGGAGAACCCAGAAGGACCCGGGTGGACCCACGTCATCCAGCCTAGAAAAAGACAAAAACTCAACTTAAAAACAAAAATTAAAACCCTAAAAAGTGCCCAGATTGCCTTATATGCTACAGTTGCACAACTTACCTTGGCTTCTATAGATGATAATGAGGCAACTAATACACCTAGTGGGAGTGGCAATCCAATTGATAGTGGTTCAAATAAAATTGAACCAATTGAGGACAACGAATTTAATGAAAATGAATTTGAAGAATAGTAATACTGAATTAAATATTGTCTTGATTGTAATTTGAATTTTCAATGTGTAATGACATTTTAAGACTTGAGTATTTACTATTTAGTAATTTAGTAATTTACTATTTACATTTTTGCAAATTATGATTATGATTACAGATTAAATGAGGTATTACCGTATGGCGTATTTCATTGTTTCAATATTCTATGGCATTATGGCATTATGATCATATGACTATAATTTTGAGCATGCTTATGAGTCTATGGCATTATCATTATGTTTATAAATTTATAATTTAATAATATATATATAGTACGGCTGTACCCGTACCCGTACCCTAGGAAATAAAAAATTGTCGGACCGGCAAACCCGAACCCGAACTCGCATCTGAATCCGTACCCGAACCGGCAACTTAGTCTAAAAGCAATATCATAAACTGAAATTACCAATGAACAAATTAATTATTTTAACTAGAAAGCTTAATCAACATTAAAAAAATTAAAATTACAAACAAACAAAAAATCATTTCCTAAATTTTCCCCAAAACCCCACATCAATTCCACACAAATCGCATCATATATTAGTGCCTAACATGAAATTGTCAAATGTATTCTACGCAGCTACCAAAAATAGCATTTCAAACCCACAAATCCAGATCTCTAAATCATCAGTAAATCGCTAAAACAAAGCTGAAAACCTCTTTAAAAAACAAATCCCAGCAATACCCACGTGCAGATTTCTTAATCTCACAATCTCGAAACCTTAAAATTCAACGATTCTTCAGAAAATTCACAATTAAAGCCCTAAAACACAAACCTCAGAAGTAACCAATTTAAAATTACTCAAAACCGCATCAATTCATTTCAATTTGCATCACATTTCAACAATTTTCCACTCCTTTTTTCTCTGAATTCAAATGGCGCAAAAGCACAAGCACAAACTATTTGGAAGAAAAAATGAATTAAGAGCTAGGAACACAAAAAGAATTAGACTTGCCCGGTTGTTTAGATGTTGTAAAGAATATATCGATTGTCCAAATGACCACTTTTTTCTTCAGGCAAGATAATCCAATGGTTTCCAATGTTTGATCTGCTACAATTGTCTCCAAAAGAGAAACTTCTTTCTCCTTTCCTTTTGCTTTGTGACTAGTGCAACGCACCAGGGTTATATGAAAGAATCTATTTTACGCGTCGTCTTGATAAATTTTATTTTTATAAACGATTTTTCATATATATTTATTTACATAGAGTGAAGGGTCTCCTTGTACAACCTATAAATAGAAAAGGAACTTAGGGGTGAGCATGATGGCTTGTAAGGAATGTATGGAAAATAAACAGCCACGGTATCAATAAAGATAAGCAACTCACTCTCGAATTAATGAAATTCAACTAATTGTATGGTATTAATCGATTAAATTCATGGATATTGAGGTGAAATAAAAATTAGAATATGAAAATAGAATGACTTATATGTAAATTTTGGTTTAGAATATGATGTGAGATTTAAAATGAGTTATATATGTGAATTTTAGAAATGTACAAGAATCTATATCAATTTTGTAGTTATAGAATTGGTCCTCGCATTCATAGATTCATTTTATTTTGTGAAATGATGTTTGATCATATATTCAACCCTTGTGAGTTTAACCCTTTTGTATCTACAAACACAAAATCACCCTAGGTACTTGAACTTGTAATAAAAGTATGTCAATGTTGAAAAAAATCGTTGGGAGCTTGCTAAGTGAGGATCTTCTCATTATGTCAAGTCCTTGGATCCAATTTAATAGTTTTCAATAAATTGGAAAAAATAAGTAGCCATACAAATAATGATGATGTGATTGTGGTAGTGTGTGATAGCTTGGAACTTGAACAAATGATGATGTAATGACCTAGTACAAGAATTAGGGTTTTGGAAATTGTTGACAAAGAGGGGATGCAATCAAAACATGTTGATCCAAACCATTGTGATGGCGCATGTATAAGAGTGATTTTGAATGGCACAATGCTAGTAGTGAGTGATTTTGGATGAAAGGGGTGACAATTGATGTGTGACAAATCCTAGATGATGTTTAATGACCTAAGGGTGATGTCCTTTTATACACAACCTAGGTACTTATTATGAAAGTTTTGGTGCAAGAGTTGGCACATAGTGGCTAGTTGAAAGTAAGTCATCTTAGGCCCAAGATGAAATTTTAATTTTGAAGCACTATAGAACTGATTTAGGTAATTTCCATGCCCATAGATTTGACGTAAGAATAAAAACTAATACTTTGAGAATTGAAAGTATGATGAAGTAAGGGTAAAGATTTATTTTTAAGAGAAAATCGGAAAGTGGTATTGATGGGAGAGCTAAATTAGTCAAAATCATGTGCTAGAGCCTATACTCAAGACACCCACACAAAGTGGAGTAGGACAAATTGTAAAAACCTTTAAATTTTGCCTACACTTTTGGTGTGTATGCAAATCTATATGAGCAAGTATGTTAAAGTAGAAAACAAGAAAAAGGTAGGCACAATTGGATGTAGAATAGCCACACAAATGATCTAAAGTCCACTTATGAAGTGCACATAAACTTTAAGAATGATTGGTAATAATATGCCACCTTAATTTTTTATTTGCCTAAAAGGAATACACATAAATCATGTAGAGAAAGAATCATTAGGTAAACATAGAGTATGACAACACAATAATGTGTATAGAAATAGATCATAAGCATGACAAAGTAAGTATGTAGCATAAGCATGAAACACTTGAACAAGAAAAATCTTAGTAAAAGTAATTAAAAAACAAAGATGTGTACAAAAGATGAATTATTTCCCCACTTTTCCCCTTCAATTAAGACAGACACGGGTGCATGTAACCCATAAAAAAAAAAGTAGAAAGTTTCCCAAGTAGCAAGAGCAAGTGAAAGCATGAAAGAATATAAAATGGCATTAATAAAAATTAAAGAAATTTAAGTGAAACTATAAGATGTGATACCTTCAACTGCATCTTTGCATTTAAACCACTGATAATTCAATAAAATCCTTGAAAGTCATAAAAGAAGACTCTGAAACACAGATGTGAGCTATACCTAAATCTACATTTGTCAAAACCACGAATCCAAAGTCTCAAACATCAATAAATTGCTAAGCAATGCACAGAAATAGAAGTCTAAAACAAATATCCTGCATACTAAGCTTCAGACTTTTAAACCCTACATCAATTTCATTCAATTTGCATCACAATTACTGTTTAGACCATAGTTTGCAGACTCGGCTGGACTCGGCGGACTCGCCGCGGACTCGGGAGTCCATTGGCCAGCCGAGTCGACTCGCCACGGACTCGGGAGTCGAGTCCAGGAGAGTCTTGGGTCAGGACTCGGGAGTCCAACCTCAAGACTCGGAGAGTCCCGAGGTCAGACTCGGGAGTCCCAACCCAGGACTCTCCTGTGTGGTTGGGAGTCAAAAGGGGTTAAAAAGAGTCCTGAGGTTGGACTCGGGAGTCCTAACCCAAAACTCTCCTGTGTGGCTGGGAGTCAAAAGGGGTTAAAAACCCATGTTTTTTTTAACTTTTTCTTTCATTTTAACACTCAAGTTTGTGAAATACAGGTCTGCAAATTGAATTGGGGTTGAAAGAAGCCAGGATTATATGTAAACATTTATAATCTTATGATGCTATTATACATTGAAACTATGAGTATTTGATGACTATGAATGATTAAATTTCAATTATTGAGTGTTTGATGATCATATGACATGTGTAATCTTTGAATTATGAGTGTTTGATAATCAAATTAGGCTCTTATGTTCTCTAAATGCATTAATTTGTTCTTGTTTTTTTGTAAAACTACGGTTTTTTTTTTGCCGAGTCCTAGCCGAGTCTTTTCCCGAGTCCGTGCCGAGTCCCGAGTCCGAGTCATATTTTTGGGCTGCCGAGTCCGCGGCGAGTCCGAGTTTGCAAACTATGGTTTAGACAGACCTCTCGACTTTTTCCTCAACTCAGAAAAACAATATATAGGGAATTGAAGTAAAACCAACCAAGGGCGGGCCAATCAGAGTCTCAATATCCCCTTTTTTAAATGGTATTCTGATCATAAGGTCACATTTCCCTAAACAAAGGGGTATTGCTTCTGTCAAAGTTACCCAAGTTGCATGGATGGCACCCAAAAGCCAGATGTGGTATTTTGCCCCCAATGCCAACGCTTAATAATGATGACTTCAGTGTGAACGTCTCCTGTAAAATCCTTATTGATTTACAACTAATCTCATCCCATCAAACCCAAGTCCCAATTTCTCAAACACACAAATCCAAGCCTTTCGACATTCAGTAAAAACTTTCCAGAGGTCAAATAACCTCCTAGTACGCAAGATATGGATCTAAAACAAAGATTCCGGCAAAATGCATAGTTCCGAAATTCACAAAACCAATAAATTCAAAACCCAGAAATTCAACAAGATTATCAGTGATTGCCTACTTTACAAAACGAAAGGAAAAAAACTCCGAAACATGCATCTCTTTAAGTACCCTAATTCAATGTCCATATTTTAAAAATAATAAACTGTTTGGTAAATCTTGGCTAAGGTTACGAGCTGCCTTGTTATTGTGGGGCAAGCTTGGGCAACGTTCTTAAGATGTGTAAACATGGATAATACCGAATAAATATTACACCCCAAGCTGGGCCAAAAATGGCTATTGGAGTTGTAGGCCTCCTTAATAGAATACACACAAACCTACGCCAAGTTCCTAGGAATATCCCGTTACCATTATAAAGGCAGCCAATGTTCAATTGAGTAGGGAAAACCCTACTGCCGAAGTATGCAAAGGTCAGGCTACTGGGATTTTACTGTTCTTCAAACTTAGATGACTCCTCCGGCATCAACCGTGCATATCAGAATTACACTTTTAAAAAAACACCAAAATCCTTTGAAACCAAATCTCAACTCTTATCCTCTAGTTTCAAAGATAAGATAATCACACCCACAAATCTATTATTATAGAAGCTCGGCGAATTCCTAAATAAAGTTGCGAGGAGTACCCAATTCATATTTCCGAAACCTACAGGTACAAAACCCTCCAATCCAATGCATCCCCATAAATTACTATCGAAAAACCCAAACACCGCACTTCCCTTCATCACCCAAGTTCGGATTGTCCAAAACCTCAACAATTCGACTGAATTTGCATCATATTTTCATGTACAATATAAAAATCTTCGGCGTATCCAAAAAACAAAACGGAAGGAATTAAAGAGGTGAGATAAACAAAATCATAATTACCTGGAATAATTAGGAGCCCCCGCAGAAATTTATGCCTGATCTCAAAAAACTCCAAAATACAATGCCGTCCTCTGCTAATTTGGGTGAGAACTCTGCAGATCAAATAAGTCCGCTGGCTAATTTGGTTTTAATAGCCGCACGGTGCAAGTATCCAGACTGTTTTATACGAATGCCTTACGATTAGGACCTTCCTCTAACGTTCCTTCGGTCAAATTGCCTTTTTATATTCGTCCCATCCCCAATGGTATGACAGACACGTTAGGAAGATGGGAGAGCGGCCTCCAAGGGGTGTAGAATAGAATGGAATAGAAGAATTTAAAGTTGATGGAAGTCAAAGATAATTTATATGATAGGATACTCATTATTGTAATTTTTAGTTTTGTTGAATGATTATTAAGAAATTTTGTGATGAGCTGTCTTGTTTTCTCAATCTTATCTTCTTTGAAAAAATCTTGTAGTGAAGTAACTCATTAAGTAATTACATATGTGGTCTAAATATCTTAGTAAGCTTCCCTTTAGAATAAAGTGTTTCTCAAATTCAGCTATCTCTATCATGCAAAAGATACAAACTCTTTTCTCTCATTCTTCTTTAGGTTTTTCCCATCTACATGTTTTATATTGAAGATGGTGTGAGTTAGTCCTCTATCAAGCTATAAGAATTTTCACTCTCTAATGTATATTTGCCCCTATATATACCTTTTGTTGATGATCGTAAGTGGGGATAAATTCATTAAGATAATGTTTCTTTCTCCTTAATGTTTTTTCCCACATAGACTTGTGAAATTCATCTATAACATTTAGGCCTTTATTTCTTTGTTATTTTTTGGGCACATAGTTACGTGAATGCCCCATTTACTTATCAACTTGATGTTTTGTTTCATCCAAGACTTTTTTCTCTCATTCAAGACTTCTTTAATGATAGCCTTATGTCATATATGTATCTTCATCTATTCAATTTGTTTTACAATAATTTATGATACATGCCATAACAATGGCCTCAATAAGGAAGGTTCATATTTTAGCAAGAAGAATCTCATAAGAGACCAAAGTTTTGAGTTTGAATCTACGTGTTATCATGTATTTTTGAATCATCTCTATGTGCTTCCAATTTACTATTATAGTGGTGCTAGCCCATAATTCACATCCATAAAGAACCATTAGAATAACTAAAATCCCAACAAGAATCCACATAGTTTTCCAATCCCATAACTCCATCTCCCTACTTGTGCTTTGCAATGCATATAGCACTCTCCACCCTTCCAAAGTTATTTCATTTTGCAAGTATCCCAATTGAGCTTGTTGTTGAAGTCAATGCTAAGATAATTATACTCTATTACTTCCTCTAGAATATTCCCTTCAAAATAAAAGTTGAGTTGTTTTTCCTTCCTTTTATTGGAGAAGATCATGATCTTCATCTTACTAGTGTTGACTTGCATACCTACCTCCTTGTACAATTATGCTAAGGTGTATAAATGCTCATGTAACCCTTGTGTGGATCTAGCAATCAACATGAGATTGTTAACATACAAGAGAAGCCTTGCAACATAATCTCCCAAAATAAAATTGTCCCCTCTTTGCATATTTAGTCATTTTTCTAGTTTGTCAATATAAAGACCAAAAAGTGTAAGGGAAAGAGGACACCCTTGTTTGAAACCTATATCACTTCTAAAACTTTCAAAAAAGCTTTCTTGAGTTTTAATTTTTACCCACACTTCCTCATAAATCCTATGAACAAACCCTCTATATCACTTTGGGATATCAAGATCCTTCATTCTACACCATAATTTTCTCTTTTTAACCATATCAAAAGCTTCCTTGAAGTTAACAAAATATTAATATGCTTCCCCTTTACTATCCCTAACTTTTTCAATGATGTGGAGCTCAAAGTGATGACATGGTCTATAGTCAAATGTTTTGGTTTAAAACTTTATTTCCCTTTTGATCTCTTACCTTTTTCTTCTACTCACGTTTTGATTCTTTGCTTGACCATGCTCCCAAACAATTTTTCAAACAAAGGATTGTTCGTTATGGTCCAATAATTGGAGGGATTTTTATATCACCACTCTTAAGAGAGGTATCACAAGGTTGGTTATCCAATCTCTTGGAAACCCTAGATTGATGATTTTGAAAATGTTCTTGAAATGGGGAGAGAATATTTTTTGTCATTTTAATTATTTTGATTGCAACTCAACCATGTGGAAAGCCTTCCCTATAGTTAGCTTCTTAATACCTTCTTTAACCTCTTGCAATGTAAATAGTTGTGTTTGGGAAGTACCTTTGTCTTTGGTTTGTTCTCATACAACTACCTTACATAAGCAAGCCATTGATTAGCTATGATGCTAAAAACTATATTTTCTTTTCTTTTCTGAAGCTCCCTCCAAAAAAATTGGGTCATCTTATAACAAATAGATGAGTTCCTCTCTCCTTGTGATTATATATACTCTCTTTTTTGCTTTTACAATATTTTGGTACAATTTTTTTCTTGCCCCTTCTTTGTTTGGCTCTTTGAGAGCTTTCCTTTCTACCTTGCACTCCTCATCAAACCAAGCAATTTTTCAGAAAATAACTTGTTTCTTTTTCCTATTTTTTTTCGCTTATGCATCTTTCAAGAGCCTCTTGTATTGTGCCTGTTAATATTTTGCTTCTAAACCCCTACTTACTCTTTTCCTTCTTTTGCATTATTTATTTTAAAGCTTCTATGAAAGTAAAGCAATTTTCTTGGTTTATTAGAATTTTTCCTTTTGCCAAGTGTTGATAGTTATGTTGCTCTATTAAATTGTAGGTCGATTACATTAAATGGCCAAAGCAATATTATACAAATTGGGTTGTGATATGATTTTAGCTCTATTAAAGAATCTTTTATCGCTATCTTTGTTGTTTTGCATATTAAGCAAGTTGCAAAAAAATAACTTTATCAACCACACACACCATTATACTTTTTACACATGTAATTCTTAGAGTTCTTCTACCTACCCATACCATTACAAATAAGTAAGCCAAAATGATTAACGCAATGTTATCTTACAAACATCTCACCCACTAATAGTTTTCCATTTCCTCAACCATAAAATATTTTTGTGTCCAATTTTCTCACTAGTTAGTTTATGTCATTGTTTAAGAATGGAATTTGTTTTATTTATTATAGGTTTTTAAAAAAAAAATTGGGTGGCTTTTTTAATGGTTCTAATTTTTTGCAATTCAACAATTAATGTAGATTTGTTGGTTTGGAAATGCAAAAGGATGCCTTCTTCTCCAAAGTTATATTAGAAATTAGTGTTGAATTTATTTCACGAGGCAAGTCTTTAAAAGGCTTGATGTGGTTTTGCCTATTTTTGAATTTAATAATTCCTATAAAAGGCTTGAAAATTATACTAATATGATTAATTGTTTTGTTGGGAATGCCCCTCTAAAAGTATGTTCCTTGAGTGGTTCAATAAAACTTGGATCTTGTAAACACCCAAAATTGTATAGTTTGAAATAAATGTTTAATGATGATTTGGTGATCCACCTTATAATTCATGTGATATACTTAAATTTCTCCTCACAACTTTTTTTATCTTGAAAAAAAAATCCTAGTGAAACCTTCCCTTGAGTATTTTGACCTTTTTTAGTTACCCTCTCAGCTTGGTTTTCCTCCTAATCATTTTGAATTTAGATCCTTCACCTTTAATTGCAAGAGCACCCTATAGACCCTAAGGTCTCCTGGATGAACCATGTTAAGTTTTAAGGTCATTTAGGTGACTTACCCTAGTAAGAGGGGTGAAACATTTCCATGTATTTTGGAGGACACATAAATCTCTCAATTTTAGCTAATTTTCCTCTTATTTCCCTTCTGATTGGCAATTCTTTCGATTCTTGAATGTCATGCATTCCTCTACATTATCAATTGTATGCTCTTAAATCATTTATTAATTAAATATTTTCTCTTAATCTACTCTATGTAACAAAGCATTCTTGGTAATATCTTATTTGTATTGTATACCCCTGTACTATGTGAATTTTTTTATACACATTCAACTAAATGCATACATATTAGTAAATGTTGTAGACATGTAAAAATGACCTAACACATATCACACATCATGAATGACATTTTTTCATCATTGGCATCATTATCATTAATATCATTGTATTTCACATCATATCACACATCATGAATGACATTTTTTCATCATCGGCATCATTATCATTAATATCATTGTATTTCACATCATTTCCTCTTAATTGAATAATCTTTAATTATTTAATTAATTTTCACTAATATTATCGTTAATCTAACTTTTATTCCTCTTGATTAATTAATTAAAGCAAGTTATTTAATTATACATTGCTAGTATTACCCTATTCCCCTCTCTAAATCCAGAAACCTTAATAGTTTAATAGTTTAATTAAATTAGTATCACTTAATAGTTTAATTAATCACTTTCCCCTCTCTAAATCAGAACAATTAAATTAATTATTCAACATCATTCAAAAAGGTCAACAAACAAATACAAATTTATTTGTTAAAGTCAAACATGACTTGCACGTTCAGACTCTAAATGTTAATTAATTAATTATTCTCACCTCTTTTGTGATGAAGCAAATCATGACCACTAATTGCTCACTCTGATTGGCTAACTGATTCATCTATTTCCTAATTAACCCATCTATTATTCAATCCCACTAACCTCTCAATCTATTTCCTCAATCTCATTGAATACTCAACTTGATTTTATTTATCACATAGTAAAACCACTAATTCTTCCAATCTATTTCCTTTCAACGGTTTTGAACTATTGATCAAGATCTTTTACTACAAAATCTTGATTGTTCATCTCAATATGTGAAATCTATAACACACTCTTCGACCTTCTCACAAATCTATCTAAAATTTACATAAGTGAAGCATTGCACAATTATCTCTTGAGCACGTTACGAGTTATCATCACATTCTAGTTCAACATTTTACACACATTAAAGCTTTTGTAACATCAACAATGGAGGATTTGCATTGAATCAAGCAATTTGACATCCAAACATCAATGCAAACACAACTCCAACATGGGATGGTATATGTTTTAAAGTTTTGAATTTGATTTGTGTTATCTTAGGATTTCATTATTTGATTTCATGATTTTAGAGCTTCATTTCATGAGTAATGGGTTTAGGGATCTTAATCTTATTTGAATTAGTTTAATTCATTTTCTTTGTTCTTCTAATGCTTTGTTCCCCCCTTACGACAAATGTGTGGCTAGAAATTAGTAAGTAACCAAATAATAAAAATATTTTGAACACAAATAGATTTGTCTTATATTTATTTTTTAAAGAAGGAATACATAAAATTATTATAGTATCTTTTATAACATATCCCATTGTTCTTTATTGGAAGGACAATTTGTCAAGTAATTCATAGTAACTAACTCATAATTTTTTTAACAATTCATAATTGAGAGTGAAGCTTTCATTTAATGTATAATCTAGACTTATTTTCAAGGTATCAATGGTTTGATGAAACCAAAAAATTTATCTCGTCTAGTCTCTTAGGAAAATTTGCTCCTTGTTCCACTTCATTGTATCCTCAATCTTCCATCTAAAAGCATCACTTGTAATGTATCAATTTGATTTGTCAAAATCCATCAAAAAACTAAGTTTTTTGATGTATTTTATCTTTTCATGCAACTTCTATAGCATTATTATTGATTGATTCAAATTTTTATGTGTTTCATCTAGATTCATACACTTTTAAATGATAGATGATGCATTTATTGACCCGTCACTCCAATTGGAAATTCCTTTGGATGTCAATTCATTGTCACTAATTTTGTAGATTCATTTCCAAATTTTTCTTTGCTATATTCTCTTCTGAAGTCTTTATTTTTTCATTTAATAGCGTATTGATTGAGATTTTGAATTTTTGTCTACAAACCATCCATAATCTAAAAAAATCATTCCTATCTTTAGTCTTCTACATTATTTCCTCCCAAACATTATGTTTCATATGAATCATTATGTTTTTATACAAATGTAGATTCTCTGCTTTGGGAGGATTTTATTTTATTTTGTGCTTTCTTTAAGTCCACTTATGATATTTTATTTTTCTCTCTTCCTTTGCATTATGCTCCCAAATTTTTCTTTCTTTTCCCTCAATTTTTTTTGTCCCTTTCTTTGCAAATATATTGTCTTCCCTTTGTGTTTCTTGTAATTTTTATAAATTGGCTCTTTCATACTATATAAATCATCATGCTTTCATCTAACTTTTAGTTTACTTCTTCTAGTTCCACCTTTGTTTGTCCATTCACATTGCTTGTAGATGTGGAGGTAGATATTTTGATCCTTTTCTACACTTCACTACTATTGTTATTTATTGTTTTCCTCTTTTCTTTCTCATGTGTTGGCTTTGTCTATATTTTTTTTATTTAATTCTCCAACCTACTTTCTCTTTTTATCTTTAGTGATGATGGGTATTACAACATCATTATTATTTTTTATACTTTTATTTTGTCACAACTTTTATTCCATTAAAATCCAACTAAAGGGTTATTACTACATAATTAAAGTGATGCATCTAATCCCCAAGTTTATTTGTAACTTTGGCCATAACACACATGTATTTCATGATTTTTTGTACATATAGGTCATATGTAGGCAATACCCTGGTTGTTGCAAGCTCTAAAGTTACAATAATAGTACTCTCTAGCTTTTTCTTTTTTATATTTTTTATATCTTTTTTATTTCAACATAAAATTGGCTTTGTAATTAAAACCTAAGACTATTGATGCAATGCAATGCCTGAATGAAAGAGTAGATACAATGTTGGGGGCAATTATAATTGTTTGATGTTCAATATTAGTCATTCTTGTCCTAATCATAATAATAAAGAGAAGGGCACCTATTATAAATATATTTTTTGAGATGGAACTAGAGATAATTAGAATTGGCATAGTCTTTTGTCTCTTCTCACGACCTTTTTTGCAAAGATACTCTAAGTATATAGCATTTATTTTTAATAAACTCTTATAAATATTATATTATTGTAACTCTTGTTGACCACTACTACTACTACATGTACCCTTACCACCAATAGCACTAGACTCTCCACCACCTCTTGTATAAATTGAATCTTGAACATACAAATACCCTTATGGTACGAGTTGTGTATGTATTTCATAGTGCTAAATATTTAAAACCAAAATAAATTTAATTATATTACCTATACATGTATGTCTTGGGCTTGCTTATCATCTCTAATGTCTCACACACCATGATATTTTATAATCTCTACCTATTTTACTAGTGAAGTGTTATCTTGTTCTATGGGTTCTATGGGCATTCTTTGGGCTATTTCTATCCCTACAATTTTTTTTGTGGTCTCACTCAAACCACTAAGTCCACCACCAGATTTGTATGAACATTATTTTTCAATCTCATCATCAAAATTAAAATCAATTACTTAAGAGGGGTGTTCTTTATTCCATAATTCATTAAACTTTACATCTTTTGGGATACCCTCAAATTCTAAAGAATATTTTGGATCACCTAGATCCTTTCTCATAGACCAAAAGGCATCTAGAATATTTTTTAGTGTGATCGCTTAATGAACTACATAAGATTCTTTTATAAACTATAACATGTTTTTATAAGTAGATTTATTAGCATTTTTTATAATAAAAAATGATTGTATCCCCTTATTGGCATCCTTGCCTTTATCCACAGATGCAATCCTATTATTGTTGTTGATAATTGTTGAAACATAACACCTTTCTCAATAATAATTTCTTCCATTACATTTTTTACCTCATCCCATGATGCCTTGTTTTCAATTATTTTGGTAGGGTTTACTTTGATCTTAAATTTTAGTTGCAAAGTGCTTATTGGCCACAACCTTTTATTTAATCACCTCACATAGATCATACTACCTTCAAGAGTCAATTTATTAAATATTTAAAATTATAAAATTGCAAGTTCCACAATGAATTATTATTTCTCAAATGTGAATCTCCACTTAAAAAAGGAAGGAAATATGCTCCTCTTTTAATGACAAAGTATATTTGATATGTATTGTCCATCTGCCATATATATTCCAATACAAAAGACCTCTCTCACACATTGTTAGAAGTTTGTGGATCTCTACTCTTTATCCATAAAATATTAGCACAATATATTCCTCCATGAAGTACCAATCAACCAATTGTATATTTTATTCCAAATGAATGAAATTTTTACAAGTCATAGGAAATCTAGGCAATAGTACATTTCTAAATATATTATAAACTAGAATTAAAAAATAGTCCAAAAAATTATTGTGGTTCCTTCTATTATCATGCATTCTTATCTTATGGGTCTACTCAATTATGGGAAGAACCATTTCATATGTCCCTAATCATCGGAATTAGGTTGAATCTTAAGCATGTTGACCTAAAATATTCTACCAAACCACTATAAAAATAAATAACACAAGTAGGTTGTGAACCTAAGGCCTTAGTGTTGCAACCTTAAGTAGTTTGTGAACCTAAGGCCTTAGTGTTGCAACCTCAAGTAGGTTGTGAACCTAAGGCCTTGGTTTTGTAACCTCTTTTAATCATTAAAAGTTGTTTATGAATGTATTCTATAATGTGCTCAATATTTTTCAATCTAAAAAGTGGATAACAAATAATGGGTATTATATATCATTTCAATGAGAATTCTATCCACTTATTTATCACTATTTGATCCAAGATAAATGCTAACATATAAATGGTATCGTAAACCCATTATTTAAGCATAACAATTTTGTAAGGAGGATTTAGGTTGGGTATCTTACCATCATATGTTATGTTTTTGATAATTCTTTCTTTGGCACTTTGACTAGATAATTCATAACCACTAGAAATTATTTTTAGGTTAATGGTGATGGTTTCAAATTATTTAGGTCGAAATCCCAACTCAACACTAAGATTTTGTTTAGTAATGGAAAAAAATTCTTCTTGTCTATCTTTGCTATCAATTATTTTTCCTTTTTCATCATACTATGGGCGCAAACCATGATAAATTCTAGGAAACAAAAAACGTCATGGAACATCGTGTATCTCAACCCAACCTTTAATGGTGCATTGAAACTTTATTGGTGAAAAATATTTTCATTGGTTTCCTTAAACTCACAATATATATCTAAGCTTTGAGCTATATCTAATAGTGATTATGGGACATCATGATATTCATCACTAAAACCTAGGGATTTACGTAGTTCGAAGTATTTTATATTTATTTTTTCCTTTGTCTTGCATTATTGTGGCAATAGACATGATTGTATCCACTTATTTATCACTATTTGATCCAAGATAAATGCTAACATATAAATGGTATCCTAAACCCATTATTTAAGCATAACAATTTTGTAAGGAGGCTTTTGGTTGGGTATCTTACCATCATATGTTATGTTTTTGAGAATTTTTTCTTTGGCACTTTGACTAGATAATTCATAATCACTAGAAATTATTTTTAGGTTAATGGTGATGGTTTCAAATTATTTAGGTTGAAATCCCAACTCAACACCAAGATTTTGTTCAGTAATGGAAAAAAATTCTTCTTGTCTATCTTTGGTATCAATTATTTTTCCTTTTTCATCATACTATGGGTGCAAACCATGATAAATTCTAGGAAACAAAAAACGTCATGGAACATCATGCATCTCAACCCAACCTTTAATGGTGCATTGAAAATTTATTGGTGAAAAATATTTTCATTGGTTGCCTTAAACTCACAATATGTATCTAAGCTCTAACCTATATCTAATAGTGATTATGGGACATCATGATATTCATCACTAAAACCTAGGGATTTACGTAGTTCGAAGTATTTTATATTTATTTTTTCCTTTGTCTTGCATTATTGTGGCAATAGACATGATTGTAAGTCCTCAACCCTAAACCCCAATATTAAGTTTAAAATTGAAAGCTTGTAGTAATATAAATTTGGAAGAATGTGGGACTTAAGTGTCCCACTTACCCAAAAAGATGAATAAAATGATTGTGTGAATTTTCCACAACCCACAATTGATCATAGAATTTTGGTGTAGTCTCACTCAAGTCCTTTCAACCATTACTAGTTAAGAGTTGAAGTACATTTGTACAATAATACAAACTAAGTTTCTTATTTTGTAAATTTATTATTCTTTACAATTGATAAGTAGGAGATATTTTTCCACAGCGTGTCAAATTATGATATTGCTATCAAGATTCAACTATGTAGTTTTAAGAGTCAAACTCATTGACCCATGTTTCATGAGTAGTGGCTCACAAGAACCCATCTCTCATGATAATGAATGGTCCACTTAGCACTCATTGCATCTAGGTGATGCTCACAGAGGTGAAGCACTAGGCCTTCTTGGGAGGTCACCCATCCCAGTTCTACCCAGCTCAAGCACACTTAACCATGGAGTTTTCCCCAAGGTTAAGCCCGCTTAGCTTGCAACCCCATTTGCAAAACCTTTAGCAAGTGTTGTGCCTTATGAACCATTAATTATAGAGCCCCTTTAGCCCCTATTAGTTTGAAAAAAATTGAACGATGGCCTATAATTTTATTACATTCACCCCAATCAGTAGCTCACTGCTATCAATAAAATATTAAAATATTATCTAGTTTTCAACTATTGAATTATTGTATTTATGTTAGAACTATTTAAAAATTTGTATAATATCGTATATACATCTATCTAATTTAAAATATATATATGTCAATAGTGTTTTTATTTTTTAATATATAGATCCTAGGGTCACACCACTAATAATATCTTGACATAATTAAATTTTAATTTTTGTCTTAATTTTTAAAATCATCTCTAATATAAAATAAATAAAATAATGTTTTTTAGCGATAAATTTAACTCAAGAGATTGTACCCATTTTATTAACTTCAAAAAAAATATTATATATTTTTATGGTTGCTCCATTATGGAGATCCTTCCAAAAAACTATAGAGTGCCTATATTTAACTATTGAGATCATTTATAGTTGATTATGTACCTTCTATAAAAATTTGGGTTTATTTATTCACCAATTACATTATTTTAGATTTATGTTTTTTATTTTCTTGTTTTTATGCTTCCACCTCCTCCACCCCACTACCATCAATGCTTCCTACCTAAATTTTGAAAAACTAGTCAACTCCCTATTAAGGTGCCCCTCCTATTACTCATGTCCCATTTGACTTGGTGTTTCCAAAGTATATCTTTATACCCAATGGTAGAAACCATGAATATCACACCAAGGTGGAATGCATATCATGTGACTACATCATCTAGAATAACCCGAAGCCTTCTTTTCCAATTTGGCTTGATTAAAGGCTTTACAATAGTCACTTCAAGAAACACTAGAGCAAACATCAAAAAATAATAGATGTTAACCCTATTGTTTATTTGCAACAAGATGCATTATGGTATTGTTGGCATTACAATTCGCACCTATAGAGTGCATATTGGCAACAGACAGCTATGCACAGTATTAATTGCTCTTCAAATTAGGAGGGGAAGCTCCCTCTTTTGCTAATATGCGTAAAAATTAAAGTATTCTAAATTCCTATCTTTTGACTCAGCTAGTAGAGACACAAGGTTATAAAACCAAGAACATTGCAGCTAATGTTTTCTCCGATTTTTGCAAATCTTAACTACAACTAGTCTAACGCTAAAACTGTCTTATCTCTTGTAGAAAAATAGAGCAAGAGGAATTGGGAGAAATTGGGAATGATTGATGATAAACTCTATCTCAGGATTCCCAAGGAGGTGGAACACTCTATCCAAGGTGTAAGTTGAAATAAAGGTTATTGGAAACAACATGAAATAGTAAACTAGTTCTCAGGATTTCCAAGGAGGTGGAACACTCTATCCGAGGTGTAGGCTGAAAGTAGGTTACTGGAAACAAACATCAAACAACAATCTTTATTTCTAAATTCCCAAGGAGGTATGATACCTATTTGAGTGTAGATATGAAAGAAAGATTATTAAAAACAATGTCAAACAACAATCTTTATTTCTAAATTCCCAAGGAGGTAGAATACCTATCCAAGGTGTAGATATGAAAGAAAGATTATTAAAACAAATAAATACTGGACAAAAAATTGTATAATGGGACACACACACAATAAACGATCAAACCTGCTTTATATTAAACAAAGTGAACCAATACAGAATAACAATATTGCATTGCAAGGTGGGTACAACAATTTGTTATCACAACAAAAGTTAAAGTACAATGAGCAAGGGTGCTCTTATTTATAGAACCTCAAAGGAGTATGGAACCCTAAAATCTCCTTGAGTTAATATCAAAATTGCAAGCATACAAGATTTATTCTCAATTCTAAATGTATGCAACTTACCAGTTAACTGGAAAAACTACCTTTGTTAACTGATTCTAAACTAAACTAATTGGACCTTGCAACACGTAAGTACTTATTGATATGAGAGTCAACCGATAACTAAAATCAATTAACTAAACCTGAAAACTCCTTATGTACATAGGTATCTCCAAAATAGACATGCAATGATATGTGGCATAATGATTTAACTTGGAAAGAGGCAGATCAAGTTAATTATTGTGTCTAATGTCTATCCTGAAAAAGGTGAGACGTCCTAATCTTGTAGTTCACTAGCTGTGATCATGAGCAATTAACTCCTCCATCAGGTTCTTAACTGTGTTACCATTTGGGGCATTGATACTCCTCTAAAGTACTCGATGTCTTTGCAACATCTCTTCATCGTCTATGATCTAACTCTACAGTTCTCCTCCACTCTTTGCCACCTCGTCAAATAACGCTGACATGACTGTAAGTTGATCCAACTTACAGCCAACTAAATCACCACTAAAAATACTATGAATGAGTCTCTGAAACTTTGAATGCATGTTGGCGAGCTTGATGTGTTCACCATCCTCACACTGATATTGGCAAGGGACTTGTTATATGAAAGTTCTTATGAACTTGATAGCACTTGCCACCTTTTCTCTGCTCTCGGTCAATTCTGCAAAAATTGTTTCATGTATTTTTACCTTGAAGATTAGTTGTTCTCTCCAAGTAAAAATCGCTTCCTTATCCTCTTCTGCAGTGACCAAATCATATGTCGTCCTTAGGTGAGAGACCATGATCTCATTTTGTGGTTTGTCTACCACTAAGTCTTGCTCTAAATCCATAATCTTTGTGCGAAGTTTGTGGGCATTGTACCTCAATTGGTATAACTCTGAAAGTATGAAGCAACCCCTTATGACAAACTCTTCTTCCCAATCCTTCAGGCGCTTCCCGTATAAAACCAATTGACTTAGCTAATTTTGTTTTGCTGGTAATGCTAACATCTGCGGGAGCAAGGTAGTGACATTTTCAATGTTGTGCATAAGGTTGGAGATATATTGGCGAAGTTGTTGGTTTTTAGCCTTGAGGGCTGCTTTATCTTCACCATCCTTTATTACTCTCTCCTTTATGCTTTCTGTTGCAACTTCGAGGAAATCCACATCCGCTTGGCGTGTGCTTCTTCTTAGGTTGACCTTTATCAAGGTGAAGTCATCAACTTCTACCTCATTCAAGTTTTTATCCTTTGGTGGTGCAATGGTCTCAATTACAATCTCTTTCTCAGCATTCCTTTCTACATGAACTTGCTTCTTTCACTTTTTATCTGGCGTGTCTTGATAGACATGATCAAAATCTGCAAATTCCAGTTGATAGGACGACTACCTCCTCTTCTTACCCAGGAGATTCTCAAGCCAAGATGAGTCTCAACTAATCTCGTTGGAAGGATCGATGCTAGTTCTAAGAACAACTGATGAGTGAGAATGCATTGAAGCATTGCTACATGGTGGCAAGTTTGGCTCCAAGTCGATGTGAACCAGAAACTGTTGTGGTGTTGGTGACAGAATAGGAGGCTCTACCTCTATTTCTAGCATGTTCTTAGTTGTATCTGTGGCTACCTCCATATGATGTTCTTGTTGGTCCAAATTAGCAACTGGTGCTTTTCCCTTTATACTTTCTAACATCATGCTTCCTTTAGGAGGATTACTCCATGTCTTATGTTTGGGTTTTGATTTTGACGTGGAAGGTAGTGAAGTAACCACTAGTGGTGGCTTTGTGTTTGGCATGGCTTCCTTCATTGTCCTCTTGCTATCCAAGTAAAGTATGTTATTTCTAATAGCTCTGCTTGTTCTTTCCTTAATAGATGCACTCTCTTTGGCATACCAATCAACAGTTGGAAGCAACTGCGTGTTAACTTTATCTCTGAAGAATTGAGGAAGTGTGACATCCCCATCATCATCTGATAACCATTCCACATCTTCTAACATGAAATCAACAATTTGTGAAAGGGTGAACCTATTATAGCTTCACCTTCGCACCTCGAATTTGTTCTCACAATTGAACCAATAGTCTTCCATAGAAGGTTTATGTGAAGAATGATCGCTAAGGCGTGTTGAAAAATGACCCCAAGGGTCATACGAGCATCTTTCAATGAGATACTTAAGGTTAAGCCTCGTCATCTCATGGCTCATAGCCTTGGCATCAACTACTGACTTGCACATGTAAATCCTCATCTATAATGGAAAAGTGGCAGTCGACTTACATTTTTTGCGCAAATAGGAGTGGACCTCGTACAACTGCCATAGAAATTCCATGAACACCACCTTATCAGAGGGATAATGGGGTAACATGGCTGGATGACCTGAGTATCCATACGTGCAAATGTAGGTAAAATTAGGGAACTGGGTGAACCAGTCGACCCATTCTACCATCGTCAATTTGGCTTTTATTGAAATACACACATGTAACTCATGATCAAGATTCCTCATGGTGTACATAAAGATTGCTTCTTGCACTCGCTTGAAGTGTTGCTCAAATTGTGTGAACTCAAGCTACGCATAGTACTAATGAACATTTTGTATACTTAGAATTCCCACAATATTCAACCCTCTAAACTGACCTTGGAAGGCTATTAGATACACAAGGTACGAACACATGTGGAATTCATGAGCAACCAAGAAGCTGGTCATCTATTTGTGGAGAACGTCGCTGATCAAAGAAGCTTAGTCATAATGTTCTTTACAATTAACAATTTGAGTCATGATGTAATACATCCAAGACTGAAACTTGTTGGCATTTGGATGACTAGTGACATAGTTAAGAAGAGTGATCATAACTACGTATTCATCTTTGAATTCACCATGACCCACATTCTTTGGAAAAGTACTTTTATGTTTGAGCCATCTCTTTGTCATTCTTTTTCGACATTTTTCCCTTTTAGCATTGATCGCCTTCTTGCACTCCACCATGGAAATGACCAAATTATTCAGATTCAGAGGAATACCAAAGCACTTCTCGATGTCTTTGGGCTTGAGACTGCATATCACTCACCCATCCACTAATTGCATTTCTCATGTAGTAGAATTGTAATGCTTTACACAAGCCATTACAAACTCTATACACTGTGTTGTGATGGGAAATGAGGTCGCTTCTAGCAATTTGTATTCCTCAATGTTCGAAAGTGTGGTTTGGTCTATCTCTAAAGTGCTCAAGTTAACCTCTGGATCCACTTGATGCAAATCTGTGTCAGTCATTCTGATGAAATCATGAATCATGACCAATTTGGTCTTGTATTCATTCTAAGTGAACTGCATTATGAAAAACTAGGTTGTTGACTGTAAACATAAATATGTTCTAACAACTTTTCTTGGTGAGCTAAAAATAGCTTATGATGAGGCTAAAAATACCCTGTTGAGGGACAATTTTTACAAAAAAACCCAAGATGTGGATTTTGTAGGGAAAATGATTCTAAGCAAACCCACAATGTTAGAAATTTGAAAAAATGCTTTTTTGCTTGGCATGCGCAGACTTTTTCAGAAAAAAGCAATAGGGGTAGTAGGGGCTTCATAAGCTTTTTCTCTCGAAAAATTCTAACATATGGGTTTTGTTGCCGCTTGAGAGTTCATCAAACCTAGTTTCTATGTTTTCTCAAATGTTGACTTTTTCACTACCATGTAAAGGAATCTTCGAAAAAAAGAAAAGCTTCAAAAAGCAAAGCTACGAGGCAATTTTTCCTGAAAAATTCTAACACATGGGTTTTGTAGAGAATGTTGTACACAACAAACCCAAATGATTAGAACTGTGAAAAATTGTCGTTTGTTTTGGACATGTGAGAGAAAACCTAAGATAAGGATAGAAGAAATGTGAGGGGGAGAAGATAGAAATTATATTCCGCCTCTATAAAAATGACACATATCCTTGAACAAAGTCTAACATGCATGTGTTGAAGGATGAAATCTAGAAAATTATCTCGTTGAGCAATCTGGACCTATAATCGCAAAGAACATTGAAAAATTCTTCCTGTAGCGCCTCCAAATCTTGCTTGCATGAGGAAATATGTGTTTTCCTTCAACCTGTGATGAAGGAAATGGATGCCTAAGTGCATATTTAAAGAATTTTTATGAGTTAAGGTGTCACATGCAAGTAAAACCCTTGATTTAGGACACAATATTCTTATTGGACCTCATTCAGTTAATAAAAAATGGAGATAAAACCCTAAAATAGGCACCACTCAACATGCAAAGAGGAAATACGCCTCATGTAAAAATAACAGAGTATTTTGCAGTTCGATTTGGAGGTGAAATTAAAGTTTTTTTATTATTTTAATTTAGTTCAAAAATCCCTCCATTATAGGGTAACCAAAGCATGCACTTTAGTTTCAAAATTCAAAGTTTGACTTTAGGCACCATTATTCTTAGACTTAGAAACTTTATTGAAATTTCCAACTTTTAGCCTTTGCAAATGTCATTGAAACCTATTTTTGACCCTAAATTTTGGATGCCAAGTTGATCCTAAAGCGGAGCTGACAGATTCATTGTGTAGCTGGAATAAGTCTAAAGAGATGTTGTTGGAAGTTGCAAAAGCTAAAAACTTCATATGGTGCCTTTTTCCAAAAGGGTGCATGTTTCACCAGACAACCATGTTTTTGTATTTTAACCCTTTGTGCTTCAATCTACAACTGTCGGTGACTGACGACTCCTATCGACTGGATGTTGAATCCATCGTGAAGCTAAAAGAATTCAACAAAGGATGAATGTATGTGTAAGTTTTGAAAGTTGATTTAAAGTGTTCAAATTCAAGGGTGCCCCTAGCCTGTAGGGGCACAATTGAGACTTTGAGAAGGATTTTACACATTGTATCTTTGAACGAAATGTTCCACTTTGACTCTCGCTACCAGGAGTTGGGTTGCTCCATTGTTCGCACTGATGATCTCATCGCAGAGATTGAACAACTCGGAAGAGATGTTCCTGGGAGTGACTAAGCCAGAAGACTGCATCTAAGGCCCTAGAAAGTTGGGCACCTTTTCCAAGAAGGTTGCATCTTTTCAACACTTAGTCAAATTTCTACTTGCTTTCGTCTTAGGTGTTTTACACTGAACATCCATTCACGTGTGTTTGACAAGTCCTGAGAGTTGACTGTTGGATTCATCACGTAGCTAGAAGGGTTTGTGAGCAAATCTCTTGAAGAAGACAACTGCCAAAAACCTCATCTAGTTGACCAAAAGGCTAGGTTCCCCTGGCCTGTAGAGGTACATCTCACATTTTGACTTTCATTTTATCCTTTGTTTTATGTGCTCACTAGATCAATAGCTACGGATGTCAGAAATGTCTTATGGACCTACAAATGAATTCATCACGGAGCTGGACTGAAGCTGGAAAGATCACCTGAAGATGGTCACTACAAATTCTGACATTTGATAGGCTTTATTCTTGGGCGCCCTTGGGCTACAGGGGCACAATTTTTGTAATGTGACTGTCGTCTTCAATGTTTGTTGACTCCTGCGTCTTCTACCTCCTCCATCATTTGTTGGTGTTTCACAAATTTGATGGATTCGCTTGATGGCTTGTTGGAGAGCTGATAGAAATCTAGAGAAGATGATTGGATTTGCAAGCATTAACAACTACATTTGGGCCTTCAAATTCAAGGGAACCCCTAGCCTATAGGGGCACAATTAGCTCTAGACTTGATGATTTTCTGATGATTTCCACCTCTTTGCACTTCACGAACACTATGTTGCAATGTTGAGTTGACTGCGTTGAAGTATCATTGCCGCTGAAATGAGTACATTACTACATTTCACCATTTTTATGTGTACGAACACTACAAAGTTGACTTGGATGTTGATTACACAAGCATCTCCCACGTAGCAAGGCAAAGTGTTTCCAGACTTAGAATATTTTTAAAATTTTTCACCATTTGAAAATCCCCTCCATCAGGAAGCACCTTTTTTAGCATCTTTCACCACAAAATCTTCTATGATGAGTGAAAACAACCCACCAGACTTAAACTGAACTTTTTCTTGATTTTGACTTCTCCAATGTGATCGTGATGTGAAATAACCAATCAAAATTATTTTCAGTCAATTCTGGCAAGATCCTATTTTTAAGGTTTTTTCCTAAAAATAGGGGCCTGAAAACCCTAATTTTCAAAAATTTCCAATATCTTCTAGGCATTAAACCCACAAAAATCTCATGCTTGGTTTGACCTAAAACTGACTTTTGACGACAATTTTACAGGATTTAGACTATTTTAATCAAAATGCCTTATTGAAGCAAAAAATTTATTTGGGTACAACAGGTATCAATATTTATTTCTATTTGCCCTCTCCACAAAAGAATGAAAATCATGTATTTAAGACTCTTATGCTTGATATTTTTGTAATATTTTTGATAATAGTTTTGTATGAGCATTCATTCATGGCAATACTCCTTGTTGGTCTTGTTTGTGCCTTTTGCAATCTTTCCAACTTCTAATGATGAGTTCTTCCTACTTACACTCAAGGAAATGTTAAAAATATTATGTGCCAACTACTACCATGTGAGCAAGAAATTATCTCTTATGTCTTTTCTCACTTATTCAATAGTCATGTTGGATAGCAAGTCTACTTCTCCATATAGCTTCCCTATATACGTGTTCAAATGTGAAGGTTGATAGGGAATTGATGAGGAGCTAGCATGGTTTAAATATAATATTCAAATTATATTTTAGAGATGTTATCCTCTTAATAGTGTTTGTTATATTCATTGAATCTTGCTTTATATTTACTTCTTTAAAACCATAATTTTTACAAGTTTTCTTCAACCTCATTATTGATGCCAAGCAAGACTTTTTTGCCACAACTCTAATAAGCCTTCTTCTATGATCTCTTCTAATACAACCGGCTCCTAAAATTCTTGGATTACCCATCAAAGATCCATCAAATTTCAATTTTTGTCAACCTTTGGTAGGGGTCCACTTTAATCCTTGTTGTGGACTTTGTTTTGGATTAACCCCACTTGGCCCATATAAACAAGATAATAAATTAAGTATCTATTTAGTTATTTTAAACAATTAAAAATAGAGAAATAAAAAATCATATGTATTTTTTAAAAACTGTGTATTTAACATCCATTACATAAATTTAAATAAAATCAACCCATTTTTTTAATAGATTCTTTTATAAAAGATTATATAAATATAATATAAAACAATACAATTATATTTATATTGATTTTTATAATTAATAATATAATATAAATATTTTTTCTTATAGATAAAAATGACCTTGAGGCCATTACCCATATATTAAATTTGTAGAAAGAGATAATAGTTTTTGGCAACTCCATAATGGAGAGCCATATTAAAAAAAAAACATGAGGAGTCTTAACCAAATCATCAAAGGCTAATGCAAACATTTTTTCATCAACTATAATTCCTATCATCATCCATATACATGTAAATATATACTTTAAACATAGAGCACTTGAGGATTTATACAAGTTTTATATCCCTTGAGACCATTATCCTTGTCATTTTTAATGTCTATAGTTTTTGCTTCCAATGCAAAATACTAGTCCACATTATTCTAAGTCATCACTCCTATTAAGAAATTCACGAATGCAATCCCCCACTTTACTTGTTGTATATGTGGGTCGTTATTGTATTCAATTGTCAAGATGATGAATGGAACCTAGGAAGGTGACCCAACCAAGACTAGAATGGTTCATAAACCATTACTAGTAGGGAAACCTTAGCCAGAGACTGCCAAATTAAGGATAAAGTTGAGGCCTAGTCTCCATAATGGTTTGATAATTGTCATGGATACTTGTCTTACAACCTCAATATTTTCCCTACCTCCAAAAGGACCCCAAAAAACATTACAACAATTTTGATGTTAACATGGTAGAAATGATTTAAAGCCAAAAGAAAAAGCTCCACCAATATCATGTGAATAGCATGCACCATTATTATCGCTTTCACTTTACAAAAAGTCTTTATCCTCAAGTCTAAGGCCACTCCCAAAAATTTAATTTACCTCTTCTTTATGAATAACCTAATATATGATGGTTTAAGACATCTCTATCAAGAAAGGGAGATGAAAAACTATAAACCATCACAACTTAACTTCCCATGATTTGTTGAAAGTTGCAACACGTCCTTGAAAATAATTTTCTAATAAATTCCTAGACATTTTAATGATGCTCTGCCAAAATATTATGTAAGGCATCCTTCGATGGGAGTGATATGTCCTAAAATATTGATGTACTCTAGATAACCATAATTTTAAATTACTCCCTAAAATTTTCTTTGTGGAGTAATCAATAGTAAAGTTGGATAGTGCATCCATGTGGGCATTATCCTCTCTTAAAACATGTTTAATAGAGAATTCTTCAAAATTATATATCATAGGCCACATTTGATTTAATATTCTATTTGTTTTCTAACTTTGTGTCCTTTTGTTCTTACAACATTAATGATGATTTGTGATTCTCCCTCGATTCCCAACTTCTTAATACTCAATTGTGAACTTATTTTTAAACCTAAAAGTAGCACAAGTGTCTTTGCCTAATTATTCACTCCATGCTTTAAACCTTTTGAAGTGGCACCAATCAAATTTTCTTCATGATCTCTCACCATATGTATCATTCCAACAACACCCATATTTTCCATAAAGGTCTCACCAAAATTTAATTTGCACTGTCGAATAGGTGAAAGATTCTAGTTGACATATTTTCTATAAATTTGAGGAGGATTAATCCAACCCCATAGATAAAAATAAATAAATATAAATATTAGTATCAATATAAAAAATAAAATAACTATTGAATACTTAAACAATATTTTATTTTACTTTAGAATTATATAATAATTATTTTATTTAATGTATATCATTTATTTTATTTTTTAAAGAAGTATTTGTATTTATTTAAGAATTATTTTATTTATTTAAAAGCTTTTTTCTTTAATAATTAGTTAAAGATTATTTTATTCTATCTTAAGTGAATCTTTCCACATTTATAATAACATTCTATATATTTTTTATTTTTTTCTTAATAATGAATTATAATGAATTATAATAAATAATAAGATTTTTTTAAAACAATGAATATTATTGAGAATTTCTTGGATAGCCTTCTCTTTATTAATATTTAATAAGGAAACATGCTCACACTATTGTATCAATGTACATTATTAAGTATAAATATAATATAATCTTTTTATTTTCACAATGTTTGATCTTGAGACAAGTGTCAAGTATTTGTGCTTGCAAAATTGAATGATGGTTTGCTTCTACAACTTCATTAAATTCAACCCTATTGACATTGCAACCCCATTAACAAAATATTAAAATAATTTCAAGCTTTCAACTATTAATATTTGATTATGGAGGTTGTGTTTGTAGTATGTAGCTTTGCATATTTCTCTTTCATAATTCATTTATAAATTTAAGGACTAAATTAATATGCTTGTTATTTTATTTTATTTTTATCTATTTCAAAAATATTTTATTTATTTGAAAGTTATTTTATTTTATTTAGAATTATTACTTATTTCATGGTTTTAGTTTATTTGTTTTTCAAGTTTTAATTTTGTGTATATAAGATCATCATGATGATTATGATTTTGTATAATTAAACTTTCAAAATTATAAATAAAATATGTTTTTCAAGTTTTAATTTTGTGTATTTTTGGTCATCATGATGATTTTGTATAATTAAACTTTTAAAATTATAAATAAAATAATGGTATTCATAAATTTTTTTTATCTATTTATTAATTTGTTTTCTTCTTAATAATATTTATTAATAATTTATTATATTAAGAGGCATTTTGTAGGGGCAACAAAGGGTGGAGCATTTACTTATCTATTTGTGTATTTATAGTAGTTTATTAATAAATGAATGAGAATAAATTTCCACAATCCATGAAGATTATTGCTAAAGGTTTCTGGATTAGATTGTGTTATTTTTTGCATCAACATTTCTGATCACGATCCATCATCAGGATGAAGAAGAGAGCATCAAAATATTTATTAATAAATATCTTCATAAACATATGACATAAATAATTTATTTTGTTTTCATTTATTTTTCTTAAATTTATATAAAAATATTTTTTCTAAAATGTATGTAGAAAAATAAAATAATATATAAAATTAACAAAAAAAATTATTTCCATAAATTTTTGGCATGAGCAAATATATTGAATAAATAATTTATTAAAATTGTAGATAAAAAGATATCTTAAATACATCTATCTAAATAAAGATATCTTTGACTTTTTTGAGATAGATATAATATTAAAATATTGTCAAGTTCTTAATCATTTAGAAATAAGGTGAAACTAGTGTTTTCATTCTTCCTCTTATTCATCCTCTTAACTCTTCCATTGCCTAAAAATAATGATTCAAATGGCTTCTATTATTGAGAAATAAGGTGAAACTACTACAATAAATCATTCATAAAGTATATGCAAATATAAAGTTAATACCTTAGTAATTAGATTATCATAAAATATTATGTTTGAAATCTTAAAACAATAAGAATAAAATCAACAAACCATAGTAACACAAGATTTATATGGAGATTTTTTTGAGAAAGACTCCAAAGAAATGGGACAAGTATATTGTTGTGCATTTTTCGCACACACGCCCCACTGAAAGTAGGGACCCTCTTTTGCTATGGTTTTGATGCTTTAGCCCTTGGATTTTTGAGGTTTTGTTGCCTTAGCGCATGCTTGAATGATTATCTTATTTGTGTGTATGCCCCCTTTCTAGGAAACACTCTGAAAATCTAATGTTTTAGCTCATTTCGGGTTTTTCACTACTCTCGGGATTTTCCACCCCATCTGGATTTTCCTGGATTTCACTCAAAGCCCGACGGCTGGTGTTTTGCACTGTTTTCCAGAGATTTCGGTCTTTCGCGGAACTCCGCATGGATCGGATTTTCCTGAAGTTTCGTCTCCTGATCGGATTCCTGCATTGGGGTTTGGTCTGTCATTTTTATGAATATTGATGGCCCAGTCACTGTATTCTCCTGTTGATTGATGAGTTCAATGGTGCCTAGCATTCTTATTGTTGCATTCTCGAGCTCGACCCTGTGTGTATGATTGTTTTCGTTTTGGTTGATTTTGGGGTTTTTTGAGCTTATGTGATTGTCGGCCCTGGGTGAGTCTGTGAGCTTGTTTTCAATTTCATTTAAGTGAAACTCACTCGTGTCTCCTTTGAATAACCCATCCTCGAGCTTAATAGGGGTGGAAATCAAAATCTGGGCTTACTCCCATGCGTTCATGGTGAAATTTTAGGGTTTCAAATTTATGGCATCATCATTTTCCCTCGATTTGCTTTAGGATCAACCTTGAATTTTAATGATGGTCTGTAGGAGGTCTAAATTGAGCTGGTGGCGAACCCAAGTCCCTCAAACATGTGATCTTTCGATCAATTTGAGTAAAATCGTGGGAGAACGTCAAAGTTCGAGTTTTTTTTCAGTTTCAGGATTTTCCTATGCTGGCAGATTTTCCCGATTTTCCTTGACTGATTCGTTTTCCCGAAATCCAGAGTTTTTCCTGCTTCGCGGATATCCGCTCCCTTCAGATTTTCCCAAAATTTCCACTGTCTCTTCATTTTCCAGAACTTGTACCCTGTTATTGTTTTTGCGGAAATTCGTCATGGGCGGATTTCTCCGAGGCTTTGTTGAAAACGATGAATTGTGAGATTGCATGAATTATTAGCTATTGATTGTGCATTATGTGATTTTTCATGTTGTTTCTTATCTGATTATGATTGATTGAATGATTATTAGGTGCTTGTTATGCTTATTTCGCTAGAATCCGCATGGCTGGGAATTTTTTGAAATTCCTCTTTGGCCTGGATTCCGCGAAGGGGTGAAAATCCCAAATGTGAAGGGAGTGCATTAACGATATTTCGGGGTTGATTTCGATCTTTGCTTGGATTTATTTGAATGATGAATATATTATTGGTGATGGGATAATCTTGATCCTCATGTTATAATGGATATTATTGATGGTGGTTTTTACTGAGTGCAGGCTGAATTTAACAAGGTCGTCAAGGAAGCTCTGGAGGAAGTTAACTCGATTGAAGGAGGGTTTAAAGCATTTATTACTTCACCTGTGGCTGACCTAGAGGGGATTTTTTCTTAAGATTCCAGATAAATTGGACCGAGATAAGGACGAAGGGGCTAGTTAATGATCGATTGCATTGGGAGTTGTGCTTCCTATTTATCTGGAGCCTTTTCTACCTTGTTTTTTGTCCTTCACATGCATTGGATTGTGTTACATTGGGGATCCCAGGCCGACTTGGATGAGTCCCAAGCATTTAATGCTAATTTGTTTGGTCTAGAACTCCTTGGGATGACCTGTTTTGTGGCTAATTATTATTGTAAAATCAAATTAGGCTGACATGCTCTAGGGGTTTTCTATAAATATGGCATTTCGCCTCATTTGTAAGGAGTAGTACAAGTCACTGGAGATGATTCTTGGCTTAGAAACAATTAGGGTAGTAAAGTAAGAATTAGGGTTAGAAGTTAGTCGATTCTAGAGCAAATTTTGTAACACAGAACATTGGAATTGTTGTTGACATTCGGTTATTCAATACAATTGAAGACATTGTGATTTTCTGGTGATCTCTTTTGTGTTGACTTATCTTGCATGGTTCTTGTGATTCTATCTTTTGAAATTGCTCAAGGTTATTAGATGTATGTTAGATTTAGATTTAGATTTGATTTAATAAGTGTTTATGATTTAGTACTTGAAGTGTTTGCAGCAATCCCTGGTCCATACTTTTTGCAACTAGTTGATTGTTAGTTGCTTTGTAAAGTTAGCCTAGACCTTACATTTATTGTGCTTAGTTCAATTGTGGAGGTTTATTCATTTTGATTGCAATAGGGTTGTTTTGAATGAATGTTCATGATCTGAAAATCTTTAATACCTTAGAAGATTGCACTGTTTCTGTAAGATTGCAGATTCATTTGGGTCAAGCAGGAATTAGTTTATGAGGGGTTGGTCCATTTCAAGTATTTCATCATTTGCATTGTTAATCTTAGGAGTAGTTTTAATCTTAGATATCTTTATGAAACTCTTATCTTTCGCTATTTCTTTATTATTCGGGTTAGATTTAGAATTGAAGTATCATTACATTGCTAGATCTAACAAGTTAAAGATTCAACATTTGCTTGTAGTAAGGTCCCTTTGTGATTACCAGCATTTTCACATTTATCACTGAGTTGTTTATGCATTGTCAAGACCTGACATTAGAGACCTTGGGGTTATCTCTTGAGGCTTGCTGATAGAGATTTACCTGTCAAGAGAGATAGGATATTATATTCTGTCTTAGTTGTTGTTGTGCAGAAAACACCATCAACATATATATTAATATTCAAAGACCATTGATACAATATCAATACTTTTTCTCTCTACACTTTGGCAACATTTTGGTAGCACGTGTATTTGTAAAACATGATATCATGCAACTATCTCACAACTCCAATATATAGGCAAAGAGAGAGGCCAAAACAATAAATAATTTCACCAAAAAATGGATACCAAAACTATGGTATCATATAAACCCACGCTTACCTTGGAAAGTATCTATTGAGAATAATAATTTTAATTACTGATTTCACATGGATGTCACATGGGATCAATCAATGAATCCTCAAATATAAATTATAACTACAAAGTCGTATTTGGTGTATAAATACTTGAAAAATCACATCCTCAAGTGTAGCACTCCATTTTGGAGTCCACTAACTTATGTGGGTCCCTTCTTGAATGACATGATTTTTCACTCCTTCCTCTAGTGCCTAGCATTATGAATATTCCTTAAAGGACTATAGACACTTAGTCTTTTGGAAACTAATATCAAGCATGCTTAAAATTGACTTTTTTCTTTATTAGGTTGAGTACAAACATATATATTGCACCTGATTGACATCTCCACCTATTGTTAAAAACTAGCAGTTGCACAATATTCAACGAGCAATGGAATAGCCGATAGACACATACAAATTTTGTTTTTCTATAAAGTTCTCCCCGCTGGTGTCAGCGTCAAACTGGAGGAGATCCCAATGGGGGAAGCCAAATGTCAATGCTCTAACAAATCCATTCCACCAACGTCTAGAAGAAAAGGGAAGAATTTAACCAACACATATGGGTTTTCCAACAATGTAAGGTCACGAGGATGGGGAATGCCCTTACCCAATGAAGTCGTGGACAAAGTCCTTTCCAAACCAACCAACATGTCCTTCCTAAAAAACCACTCTATGATCACCCTTGAATCAGCCTTGGAAATCCCCACATCTAACAAACCAGCCAAAACACGGGATAAAATGTTAGAGTCCAGCCGATATCCCTCCACACCTGCCATAAAACCTTTACCATTGATGCATTTTACTATTGTGAAGGTGAGATAATCCGGGTGTTGAATTATCTGACAAATCCGGAGAGAAGCCATTGGGAAAATATATATCTCTCACTCATATACACACACTCCCTCTTTCTCCTTCTCCACCTCTATCTCTATCTCTCTATCATTTCACCTATGTATACCTCTTTCTATTACTTATCTCTATCACCTTCTTTCTCTCACTCTTTTCCCCTCTATCTCTATCTCCCTCTCTCTTCCCCCCCTCTCTATCTATATCTCCTTATGCCTACCTCTCTCTCTCTCACTCATCTCTCTATATCTTTCTATCTATATCTCTTTATCTATCTCCCTATCTTTCTCCCTATACATCTATATCCTTTCCCTCTCCCCCCTTCTTCTCTCTCTATCTTATTCATTCCCTCTCCCTCCATCTCTTCTACTTTGTATCTTTATATTTATTTCTCACTTGATCTCCTTCTCACTCATCTCTCTATCTATTTCTATCCATATCCTTCTCTATGTATATCTCCCTATCTATCTATCTATCTCCCTATCTCTTTATCTCTTTTCCTATCCCTCTCTATCTCTCTTTATCTCCTTTATCTATATAGATCTCTCTCCCTCTCCCTCTCTCCCCCTCTTCTTCTCTCTCCCTATCTACATATATCTCCCTCTTCCCCATCTTCTCTCTCTCCCTTTCTCTCTCCCTCCCTCTCTCTATCTCTCTCCCATCTCTCCTTCTCTTGCTCCCTCCCTATCCCCCTATCCATCTTTATATCTCAACTTCTCTCTCCCTTTATCTTTCCATATATCTCTATATGTATTTCTTTATCTTCCAATTTATCTATCTCCCTCTCTCTCTATCTCCCCCTATTTCTATCTCCCTCTGTTTCTATCTCCCTCTCCATCTCTATTTGTCTTTCTCTACTTCTCTCTATTTTACTCTCTCCCTCTCCCCCTCTCTATATCTCCTTATATCTCTATCTTTATATCACTCTATCTTTCCATATATCTCTCTATATCTCTATCTCTCCCTCTTCCTCTTCTTCTTTATCTCATTATCTCTTCCTTTCTATCCATCTCTCTCTATCTCTCCCTTTTATCTCCCTATCTCTCTATCTCTCTCTATATCTAATCTATTTGTCTCCCTTGTCCTCTCTCATTCTATATTCATCTCTACCTCTATCTATCTGTCTCTCTTCCCCTCTCACTCTATAGTTATCTCTACCTCTATATTCCTCTCTTCCCCTCCATCTCTAGAAATTCCCCCCTCTCTCTACCCATCCATCTCTCTCCCTATCTCCCCCCCTCCCTCTTCATAGACCTTCATTGTCTTCTTGATTGAAAGATTTTCTTTCACTCATTTTTAGAGACCTTTGTTGCACAACAATATCATTTTATGAATGGCCAACCAATTGAACTCATGTAATACACAAATTTTAAAAAATTCCCTAATTGACATTCCACACCTCTTCGGTGTACCCATTGCACACCAAGGTGTGATTGCTAATATTTATAAATACAAAGCTCAAAATTTTTAAAAATCCTTTAAAAAACTTAATTTCCCCTTTTTGTAAGTCATATATGGATTTGTGCTTACCAAGACTCGTAATACGTGCAAGTGAATCCAGTTAATACTTTAGATAACTATTTACATTTAAATGTATGAAATTTGAAAGTTATTTTTTATTATTTTTTTAGGTAATCAATATAGTTTAGTTTTTAATATTAATAATATAATTTTAAAATGTATAATTTTTATTTAGAATTTGTTTATTAAAAATATGTTAAATTATTTTATTAGGTAATCGATATAGTTTAGTTTTTAATTTTAATATTATATTTTTAAAATGTATATTTTTTATTTAGAATTTGTTTATTAAAAAGATGCTAAAAAATGAAAATTAAGTAATTTTTAATATTTATATTTTACATTAATGAATGTTTAGAATTCATATATTCATTGATTTTTATTTTAAAATGATTAAAAAAATTAAATTAAAAAATAATAAAAATCTTTTCAATTTTTTTTAAAGATAAATCATTTTTAATAATTTTTTGTATATTTATAATTTTTATTGTGCTTTAAAATAGGAACTAGCAAGAGTTATTGGCCATGACCTGTAAAGCAAAAAGGCCAGCTATTTATATGATTTTTTTTTTTAAACTTTTAATTAGCGAAATAGAATCATTTGTATACAAAAAGCATGGTAAGAAAAATAAAGTTTTTAAAGGTATATTTTTCATTATTATTTTACCTCAAGCTAAATTTATTTACCATGATAATTTATTAGCGAAATAGAATCATTTGCATAAGAAAAACATGGTAAGAAAAAAAAAATTAAAAATATATTTTCATAATTATTTTAGCCTCAAGCTAAATTTATTTACCATTATAATTTAATTATTTTCAAATATTTAAAAAAAATCATTCTATTTTCTTTACAATTCTACCATTAGAAAACAATCTCAATCTATAAAGCCAAATAATAGACAAGTATAGATTGTCATTTGCCAATTTAGATATAGTTTTTATTAGTATCTACAATTGTAAAGAAAGAGTCAAAAAGCAAATTTGTTCGCGTCTAAGTTAGGGCCGCGTAAATCAAGGGCATAATTTGATTGCTTGCTTAGATAAAATTGCTTGCTCGTAAATCAATGCGTCTTAGGTCAAATCTTGTGCCTGGTCTTCCAGAAAGCCTGTTAGAAATGTTACCGTTGTTGCAAGTTACCGGCAAGTAGGGCCGTCGAAATTTTGTGTGGGTTCCCGCTGGCGTCAGATTGCTGGAAATGCCGTTGGGGTTCCCCCACGTAAATAGCCTATCGGCTAATAAGGGAAAATGTTGAATGCTTTAGTTGACATGGTAGGGTGATGGATGATTTGAATGACTTAGCCATCATTGAAGTGTGCCAAACAATAGTTTATTAAATCTTGGCCATATTGAAATGATAGGAAAAAATGTTAGTTGAGCCAAATTAAAATTATGCTTCTTTTATGTTTTCTATCAACACCTTAATATAGGTAGAGCTTAAATGGAAATGTTTGTGACTTATACCAAGATAGAGAAACACCTCAATATTACCATTTATCCATCTCAAGGTAGAATTTGTTAGGAAAAAGGTGTTGTATACCTTGCACAAGAAATCATTTATTAATTATATAAAATAAATATTTATTTGTGGTGCATCTTAGGTGATATGTTTAACCACATTAAACTTGTAAATTTATATTTAAAATTGGTTATATATTTTATGTATGGGTTGCACATAGGAAAAATATTTAATATTGGGAAACTTAGTACCAAATAGTAAATGTTGGGGTCAAAGGTTTTGTGTACTTATGGTTTTGAGGCACATGGTTTTACCTTACAATTGGTTGTTTAGTGTGAACTTGATTCTATAAAAGTAAGGACATGTTTAGTGGTTGAGGTTGGTTGGTTTGTTGCTTTGCATGGTTTTCATTGTATTGTTCTCTCTTTAAAAGAGTTCATATGTGAAGCATGGAATGGGATGTGTGGTTACATGCTTGGACACATGGAGAATGAATTGGAGGAACTTGATGTTTCAAAATTATTCATGAAGACTTTATAAGTGTATTATAATGTTTTCGTTTCTAAGCAATACATTGAGTTTGGGTGTTTTTGAAGACTAGGTTTTTCCCTCTTGAGGGTTTTCTCAAGGTTTGTATTGTATAATCTTGTGGTATGTCTTTTACCTTTGCATTATGGTTATTATATAAGCTTGTGTGTATTGTTTTCTCTCATGGGGGCTATGTAGGAAATGATTTGATCAACCTACATAATTTTCCTAATAGAATTTCATAACAATTGAGCCATGGTTAAAGCATGTTGAGTTGAACTCATGTTTGGTGTTGTCATTTTCAATTTGAGGCAAAAATTCTACTTGGTTAAGCCATTTCTTGTGCATATACTTGTAGATTTAGATCATACCCAGATAAATTCATGACAAACCATTCTTGAAGATATTAGAATGAGGGAGATGATCATGTTTCATTCTCTAACAAAACTCAAGTATAAAAAGATGAAGGTCAAGGCAAAGGGAAAGTGTACTTAGGCATAATAAGTTTTTAGTATTGTTATTTTTATCCTTGGTATGGACTTGGTCATAGAGTTTGAATTTGCAATTATCAATTTCCTTGAAATGTCAATCAAAATTTTACTTGGTTTGGTCACATGAAAATTGTGGCTCTTAGCCTTATTTTCATATTCTTCCTTCTTTGTTGCAACCATCAACAATCCTAATCCTCATCATTATTTTATTTTAGAATGGTTGCAACCTCGATCAACTTGTAAAATTTGTTAGTCAAAAAATAAAACCATGAAAGAAAAACCTTACAATCAAACATGGGAGATCACAACTTACATTATATTTTTCATATAAACGATGATATAAAATAAAAAAAGTAGTATAAATGTTGAGTTTTATATTTCCATAACAATCTTTTCACATATACTCTTAAAACATGATATGATGATTCCAACGTGTTATAATATATATGATTTATTGTTATGATATTTCTTGTAAATAATTGCAAAAATATATAAAATAACATACCAATTTGAGGGGGTGACCTCCAATAATTAGATAATAATGTATGAATTCAATATTTGATGATATGCTAATTTGGTAGAAACATCTCCACTTCATTTATAGGCTTAACTATGTAGGGACATACCCCTTCATCCTAATTAAGAGTATTTAAGGTACTAAATAAAACTAATGTTAAGCATGACACAAGTTCTTAACTTATTATACTTAGGAATATATAAATACTTAAGAATTTATGATATGAGGGTCATAACATTAGATAGAATATTAGGGACCTAACATTCCCATCCCCTTCAAAAAAGCATTGTCCGTAGTTCTTAGCAATTATGGATGCTTTAGAATGAATTGTTCATCTTCCAATATTGCATCTTCAATTGACATATTCTTCCACTTGATTAGGAACTCAGAGATAGCTCTATTTCACAATTTTTGCACTCTTTTCTCAATAATTTCCTTAGGTTCTAAAATAAATTTTCTTTCTAACTTTGGAAATTATAGTTGAATTGGAATATTGCTACCTATTACTTTCTTTAAACAAGAGACATGGAAGATAGGATGAAATTTGGAAGAGGGTGGAAGTTCTAACTTATAAGCTACATTTCCTATTCAATGGAGAACCTTCTAGGGACCATACAATTTAGGTGCAAGTTTCATGTTCTTGTCTTTCTTAAGGGATTTTTTTATAAGGTTGTAATCGAAGAAATACCCAATCTCCCTCTTCAAAATACCTCTCACTACAATGTTGATCTACTTGTTGTTTCTTTCAATTTGCACCATAACTAAATTATCATTAAGGATTTGTAGTATTTCTTGTTGGTGTTGAATACGATCCTCTACAACATGAGATTTAAAATGAGATTGTAGATAAGAAGTAGTAGATGGTGGGGGGTAGCCATAAATAGTCTCAAATAGAGTCATTTTAGTGGATGTGAGAAATGATGTGTTGTACCGCCACTTTGATAGTGGTAGCCATTTGAACCATTGTGTTTGTTTATCAAAGGTAAAAAAAACATAAATATCCTTCCAAAAATTTATTCACTATTTTTGTCTGGCCATCTAATTGTGGATGATAGGAGGAACTATGTGCTAGTTTTGTACACCATGTTATAAATAAGTTTATCCAAAATATGCTAGCAAAGATAGGGTCATGATCACTCACTATGAGTTTGGGAATTCAATGAAGTTTTTAAATATTTTCCATGAATAATTTGACCATGGTATTGGCATGAAATAGTTGAGAGAGTCCACAAAAATATGCATACTTAGTGAGTCTATCCATGATGACCAAAATTACATCAAGATTATTAGACTTTGGCAACCCTATAATGAAGTGCATTGATATTTCCTCCCAACATTATGTTAAAATTCTTAGTGGTTGTAAGAGGCTTGGAGTCTTTATTGTTTCACCTTTATTTCTTTGGCATATCAAACATTCAACTACAAATTTCTTGACGTATGTTTTTAGACCTTCCTAGAAGAAATATTTCTTTATACAATGACGGGTCTTTAAAAACCACGAATGTCCTCCTATTAGTGATTTGTGCATTTGAGATGATATGTCTTCTTTTAACTGAGAAACTTTTACATAAAAATAATATATCTTTGTACCATAATGAATCTTCTTTCCAAACATACTTATTGACAAAATATGGGTCATGTTGAAGTTTATAATGAGATTATGTATTTGAGGATCATGTTGCGACTCTTCTCGTGCAACTTCTAACCATTTAGGTTGTAATAAAGAAATGCCACAAGTATTTGCTTCCTCTACTTCTTGTCGAAAAAGGGCATCGACTATAATATTTTCTTTACCCTTTTTATAAATAGTTCCAGAGTCACACCCCAACATTTTGGTAACCCATTTTTGTTTTTTTTTGAGGATAGCCGTTGCTCCAAAAAATATTTTAGACTCTCAAATATGTCTTTAATTTGAAATTCCTTCATACTAAATATTGATGTCATTATTTAATTGCATGAATACTGACTAGCATTTCCTTCTCATATGTGGGCCTTATAATTTTTTTCCTTTGAATTGTCAACTCTCAAATGTTAATGGACGCCCTTGTTGCATTAAAACTGCCCCAATCCCATGTCCAAAAGCATCACATTCTACCACAAAATTCTTAGAGAAGTATGGGGTAGCTAGCATCGGGGTTGAAGTGAGATATTCTTTTAGTTGTTGGAAGGCTTGGGTAGTTAGCTCTGACCATGAAAAGGAATCCTTATTTAATAATATGTTAAGGGTGTTGTGATATGAGCATGACTATGAAAAAATCTTATATAGTATCCTATTAGACCCAAAAATCCTCTCAAATCTTTGACATTTTTAGGTTTTGGCCATTATTTTACTACAACAATCTTCTTGGGGTCTACCTTAACACCTTCATGTGACACAAAGTGTCCCAAGTATTCTACTTCTTTCATCCCAAAGACACATTTAGATTGCTTGGCATAAAGCAAATTATCTTCCAATACTTGTAATATCTTCTCTACATGTTGAAAACACTCTTCCCATGATTTAATATAGATAAGGATATCATCAAAGAAATCCAACACAATTTTATGAAGAAATGGGTAAAGTACTGAGCTCATGAGGCTTTGAAAAGTTGATGCGGAATTAGCTAGTCTTAAGGGTGTTACTAAGAATTCACAATGTCCCTCATGTGTTCTAAAGGAATTTTTATGTATATCCTCTTCATTTATATGAATTTGATGAAAGCCAGAATGTAAATCTAATTTAGTAAACAAAATTACACCATTTAGTTAATCTAATAATTCATCAATAATAAGAATAGGAAACTTATCCTTAAGAGTGAGCTTAGTGAGTTCCCTATAATAAGGACACATTCTCCATAACTCATCCTTAGGACGACTAATTCTGGAATCCAATATTTCCTTGACTATTTTTTTCAAAATTTTCCTTTTGTTCATAAGGATAACAATAAGGTCTAATTTTAGGAGGAATGCTACTAGGCATTAATTCAATGACATAATCAAGGTCTCTAATTGGAGGTATACCTTTGGGTTCTTAAAAAAATTATTGGTGGTTTTGAATGATCTCTTGAAGTTCTAGTGGATGTGAAGTTTTTACATCTTGTGCCTCTAGACCATAAGAACCTTTATTAAGTAATTTTTCTATCCTATGGTATCTAATAATTTGACTTGGTGGTGATTTTACTCCTACAAGTTTATAATTTTTTTCATTAGATTTGAAAGTCATAAATAATTCTTGAAAATTGAAGGACATTGTTCCTAACTATTTAAGCCTTTGTACCCCTAAAACTACATTACTCCAAGTGGAATAGAAAACATTTTCATCCATCTAGATTGTAATTTCCCATTGAAAGTTTTATATGACGACACTTACCACCACAAGGGATTTGTTTTTCACTAGTTATCATGACTTGGAAGTTAGATATTGGATACACAAAATAATTGAGCTCACGAGCTAACCTTCTATCAATAAAGTTATGTGTAATACCTGTATCAATCAACATCAACACCTTTCTCTTTTTTATATAACTAAACACTTTAAGTGTTTGTGGTGTTCTCGTTCCATTCAATGCATGTAAGGAGATAGTAGCACCATCTTCTTCATATTTGGTTCTTCCATATATACTTCTTCCTCTTCTTCAACCTCATTCTCAATAATCATTAGTCTCTTCTCATTATTACCACATTTATGGACCTTAGACCATTTTTTTTATCATAATGCCAATATAGGAAATTTTCTCTTTTCTCTACCTCTTGTTGAGGAGAGAGCCTAGTTATTTATCCTGAGTTAAATAAGTTAGCCCCATTTTTGTTAATAGGATTAGTGATATTTTTATGTTTCCATCCTATGGTTTAATGGACCGTGTTGATCTTTTTATGGTGAGGTTTCACTACTTAATATGTAATGCTTGTTGCATCAATTTTCTAACTGTATAAGGTTCCAACAAATAAACAACATGTTTAATTTTTTCATTAAGTCCATTGATGTAGAGTTGTAGCCTTTGATAAGGTGTCACAACTTGAGTTTGAATTACCAATCTCATATGTTTAGTTTTATATTATGCTACAAACCCTATTTGTTTTAAATTTGTAAGTAGGGTAAAATAGCTCCCCTTCCAAGGTTGCTCATAGTGGGCTACCAAGCCATTAGATAATTCTCTACAACTCAGTAATTTCCCTTGTTTTTCACTCATCATCCATTGGTACCATTGATAAGGTTTTGATTCTAAATATAGTGAAGCTATGTTAACCATTGCATCATCTTATATATTATGGAGTTTAAAAATATTATTCCACTAGACTTATCCCTGAAGTTACATTTGTACCATCAAACTTGTGTATATCTATTTTGGGTAGGTTTAATTTTGGACCTTGAAAAGATTGTTCTATTCCTTGATTTTGTCTATCAGGTTGTACCCACCTTGGTGGCAATGTGGTCCCCTCAATTCTGATAATATTTCTTTTTGAAACCTATATAAACCCTAACTCAAGGATGTTGCAAATGGGTCAAATAATTTATCCTTGATAAAATATACCACCTTTTCATATTTCGATGGAATTATTCCCTCAATTTTAAGTGGTTGACAATAAAGAGGACCGTTAGTTTCCACATCCATAAAGAGTCCTCTAATCCTAAAGATGGCATGGCTTTAAGTGCATTTTTATTTTGAACTATAGATTCCTTTTTATTGATTAAGGTAGGATAGTATCTAGTGTGATTTGTAGCCATAAAAAATTAGAACATATGCTATGACAAGTTTTGATATTTGTGTTGACTAAGCTTTGACCACTAAATTAAAGAATTTATTTTATGTCTCATAGTAAATGACAAAAAACTAACCCCACCTAAATTTTGATAAACTTTCCAAAAATATAATTTAAAAAAAAAATCCAAAAAATTGCAACCTATAGAGCAAATTAATGAAAGTTTTAAATAAACTTTGACCACTAAATTAAAGAACTTATTTTATTTACAACAATAAATTACAAAGAACTAATCCTACTTATTTTTTGATATAAGCTTTTCAAAATTGTAATTTTTTATTTTTATTTTTAAAAATTGCGATCTATAAAGAAAATTAATGAAAAAACATAAATATCAATAATATTTAGAAAAATTACATTTAAAGTTTGAATTGCAATAACATTTAGAAAAATTACATTTAAAGTTTGATTTAATATATACCTCAAAATCCAAAAAAAATCAGATCCAAATTTAGAGAGGTCTCTAAGTTATGGTGAAAATAAAAATGTTGGCCTATAAATATTACAAAACTAATAATCAAAACATAATAACATCTACAAAGTATACCTTAAATAGTATTAATTATAGAGAATAATAAGTTTATTTGTTCGTGTTGTTAAGAAGATAATTAAGATGATGATGGTAGATAAGACCCTCCCATGGACATTTCAGACCTCATTGATGTATGAGACAAATCAATGATTGGTATCCTCCTTCTCCCTTGCTCTTGCCCTTGATCTTGCATGATTGTTATAATATAATTCTTTGCTTTGAACTATAACTTTGTTTGGACTTTAGAGATTTGACTATTTCTACCCACTTTCGAAATATATATAACACTATTTTATAAATAATAATATACACTATTCACAAATAAATTATTAATAAAAAAATATAAGATCAATTTTTAAGAAACCATAGAGCAAACTTAGCACATGATACCGGATCACTAATATGCCCACCCTTTCTCACCTTCTTTATAATTGAATTTCGAAATAAAGTAATAAAAATAATATTGCAATCTATACTATCTTTTGTTGTAAACCAACCCTTTGGAAAAAAAATTCAATTCCTTTGAACTTTTGAAACAAGACATACACAATGAACAGCACAGATAAAGAGATAGATTAGGAGAGAAGAGAAGGAAGAGGAGCAAGCGTAGGCAGAGGATTAAAGGAAGAGGAGAAGACATAGCAGAGAAGAAAGAAAAACTACATATATAAAAATGATTGTTATTATTCTTAATTATTGTTATTATTTTTATCACCATTGTACAGAGGAATAGTGTGAGAAGGGCCAGAGATCGTCACCAATTCCGACAACGTTCTAATCCCTCGCCATCATCATCAGCATCACCCCTTTGGTTGGTTCTTCGATCCAGATTTCTGTATATTTATCATGGATATATTCATTAGACATATGTATTTCTATATAGATATAAGAATATATATATCTCTATATTCTCATTACTAGTCAATTGACTGATGAAAAAGATATCGAGCAACAGCAGCTACAATGCCAACTCACGAACATTCAGAAACAGAGCCCTCTCCAACCCACAGCGAAAACGGCACAGGTAATTTTTTTCTGTTCTTCTAATTCCAAAAAGTATATACATTGTATATGTGTCCGAGTCTCAGTCTAACATAAGTGGGTATACCTCCTTTGAATCCAAAACGTGCAATCCAAAACGTGCTGCCCTGGTCTGTAATTGTCTTCAAGATCATCCTCATATTTACCTAGATGATTTGAACATATACCCAAGTCGTTTATATGTGTCAGAGTCTCAGTCTAACACGAGCGGTTATGCCTTCGTTGAATTCAAAACGTTCTGTTCTGCTCTGTATTTTTTATGAGATTCTGCTTAATGGATACCCAAATCATTTAAACACATATCCAAACCACTTAAACACGCACCCGAATCAATGATAGGCGTGTGGATTTTGTTCTCTTTGAACCCATGATGAGTTGGGTAGCATAGTAATTGTGTATATACTTGATCCATATTTAATATGTTATTGTCTTTGTGACGTGGCAGACTCGAAAGGGGCGGTCCCATATGATGGCAGTGACAAGGAGGAAGAAAATGACGAGTACGTTCCTTACCTTTTGCCTGGATTATATTCAAATGATGCTATTAGTATGCATACCCTTGTAGATCTTAGCGATGAGTTTTATGGTGCTTATTTCAGTTAAGTGAAAAAAGATGGTGGTGAGTATTCAGATGTGGTTGGAGGTCTGGGTTGCTTTGAACAAGTTAATAGATGGGTCAGCTGCCGTGGTTTTGGGATGGGTGGCCTCTGGTGATGTCCCTAACGTTTGATGTTATTGGATAATTCACTAAACCAGTTTCAATCCCATCACTTCACCCCTGCGAGCATAACCTGATGCAGTGAGTGTTAAGTGGGCCATTTGAGCTCATGACACATTGGTCATAGAACGAACGAATGATTGTTTAGTACAGATGATCATGAAAATGATATTTAATAATGTTGGTCTGTGAAAATTTCAATTACTTAAATTTGGGAGATAGTTAGAATGCACTGGGTATCAGCTATTTATGTCAACATTGTGAAGCATTTAGGAGGATGAAAAAGCTAGTGCGTAGTCATCCCAGTAGAGGAGCTGAACCATAATAGTTTGTTTAAAGAAACTATTTTCATCAAGATTGATTCTTTTATTGGTAATTTCTCGTTGTGGAGTAACTATCAGCTTAGATGCCATGATCAAGGGGTATCTCCTCCATCATAGTCACGTTGAACTTGCACCTAGCCTAGTCCATTGGGTTACGCAGCACCTATAGTTGGATGTGCAATTTTACCCAGTATTATCTCTTAATATGTTTCCTAGGGATTTGGAACTGAGGCAATGCTATGAAAGCCCCAATAATTTTACCATTTAAGCTTGTTCCACCTCCTTTGTTTAGTTATTTTATAGCATATTGTACCTTAGGTTCCCTTCTGCTTTTCCATTCTCACCAATCCTCAGAGTCCAAGACCCCAGTTTGGTCTTTTGGTTGACCTATGTCCTCAAGTATAAGTTATCAGTCTCATATCCCTTGAATGATCTTTATCCTTTCAAGATTATATACCTCCAATTATGTACAACAATCTACTCGATGTCAGAGTAGAGTGGATTTTTATGAGAACATTATATGATGCACAGTTAGCTTGAGTGGGTAGTGAAGTAGTTTACCCAGACTTCAAAATGGTCCACATCAATAGTGTAAGTTTTATCCATATTTGAAGACATGAAGTCCATTTTATAGGCCGGCTAAGTTGCTTCTGGTCAGAGGATTCTTATCCATTCTCCCTATCTGAGCTGGTTGTTAGTTTGTGGACACTCAATGTACTTAAAGGTTTTGACATAATTGCCTGCAAGGCAGTTGTGTCACTTTGAATTCTATTCATTTTCTTTGTTTTCTCCATTGTCATTTTCAATATTGCAAGTTGCTTGTCCTTCTTTATTGGTAGACCCATCCCAGGGTTATACCAGTGGATGGTACGAGGATCAATTATTATGGACAAGTTTGTAACGATACTTCAATTTCTTTCTTTTAACGAGTATAACTCACTTAAATATGCTTTCAGGGTTGAACATGACTCTTTGCAAGCATAATAGGAAGGCGAGGCAGCTTGTAATCACCTTAAGCTTTTGTTTATTTCTACTTCCTCACTTATTTCTTTCTTGGCATTATGATCTGTTTTTCCTTTGTCTATGGGAATTTAGTAGGTATGTTTCCTTAATGGGGTTGTTTTAAAATGTGTGGGTTTTGTGTTTAGGAGAGCAAATGAACCAGAAAACAAAGCCGTTATCTGGTTGCTGGTTGTGGTGAATGGGAGATTTCTTGGTCAAATAATTTGTATATCCATTTCAATCCTAAGTTTCTTTTGCTCCTTGAAGTTTTGTTAGAAATTCTGCACTTAAAGGGATTCTATTATTAATTTATCAAAATGTGTGGTTGTGGCTAGAACTTGTAGAACTGTGGTTATTACTAGCTAAGCTTGGGTTTCTTCATGCTCATCATCCTTTGTTTGGTATTAATTAAATTTTTGCAATTCTACGTTTAGTTTTCTTTGACTTGCAATGCTTCAGCCATTTTTCAGTGGGATATTTCTAGACTCTCTGCTAGATATCCAATATATGTTTGGTTTGCCATTAGGAATTTAGATGTATTTCCTGCTGATGGTGTTTTGGATGCTAAGCCTATTTACCATTCACGCATCAATCCTATTTCTAATTCAAGCTCAAAGTGAATCGTTTATCTGGTTTGACTTGAATATTAGAGCTTCTTGTTCTGTGTGTAATTGTTCATGTTGAGAGGAATTTCCTGTAGTTTTAGATATTTGGTTAGAGATTATAACTTGTTTTACTCAGGTCCTCACTTTACCAACATTTTTCTGTTAAAGGTATTTTGATCTGTTACCTGATCTTTAACATAGCGTGACCAGTGTTACCAACATGCCACAATGATGTGTTAGTGTTGATTTTCAAAATTCAGATGCCTTTTCTAACAGAATGGAAAATTAGTTCTGAAGAAATACTCGAGAAACAAGAAAAGGAATGAAATTGAAATTCATTTATTCAATAGGTTGAATGACATTAAAAAACTGGAGCAAAATATCATATGATAAGTGAAATGATTCTGCTGCAAATAAAGGGGAAGAAAAACCAATGGAATGACAAAAATAGAGAATTTCAGTTGACAAACTACTTGTGCAAGTTGTAGTATAATGGTAATAACCTAGATTCATGTTAGTATGATAAATTAAATTGAATACTCATTACAAGGATTTCAAAGTTTTGTTTTTGAAGGTTCAACAGATGATAAGCCTAGAAGGCTAACTACTAAATAGCGAAGGCCAAATTAATATGAATCCTCTCTTCCAAGTCCATGTTTTGGTTATTGATGTTACAGAAAGATAATAGAATTGTATCAGAGCATGAATCACAAGGAGTTGGAGAGAGTAATGCTTTACAGAGCAGATCTCTGCAATCAAACTAGTCCTTAGAAGTGATGGGAAGGTTGAAAGAGATTTAACTGTCATGGTCAATTGAAGATTTGCAGATATAGTCATTGGTGGGGAAACAATGCGGACTAATATTGAACTTGAAAAGAGCAAACAGAGTAGGGATTGTGGAATAGTATGAAGTTGATTTATATTGTGGAATACCAGTGCACAGGATTCAGAGAGATTATGCAGTAAGGTCTCATAAGGTACATGCATACGTTGAAACTTTAGCATTAACTGTTAGAAGGAACCTGTAGAAGGGAGTATCTGATGGAGTACATGGCCCATTACATGCATAATTACGTGATAGCAAAAAATATTGTGGAAAAGGGTTGCACATGATAGCAGAAGGCATGCAATTTATAATTTGCTTCAGACAAATAGAGGGGGGATGGGGGAGTATGTTATTTGAGAGTTTTAGTGATTTCTTATTGACTAGCATTACATGTCAGCATATAGTTCGCTACACTGCACAACATAATGGAGTTGGCAAGCAGCAGATCATGCCATTGTGGAAATAGCTAGATGCATTGTTCATTCTAAACTCATGGATCTTGAGTTTTGAGAAGAAGCCATGATCTATGCTACCCACATCATCAACTGAATACTCCATATGAAGGTTTGGTAGGGGGAAAACAACCATTTCTAATTTTTTTATCTAATGCCTAGGCTCACATACCAGATGAGATTTGTAACAAACTAGAACCCAAGAGTCATAAGCATTCTCCAGTTAGATACGAGGAGTTCAAGGCCTACTGCCTATGCGATCCTTCAATGAAGGATTTTGTTGTGAAGAGAGATTTTATCTTCCATGAAAAAATTTCTTCTCCATCTGTTTAGCTACTTCTAAATTTGCTTGCCCTTGAGGATTTTCATTTTTTTCTTCTTTATTCCAGCTCTTGCTCATGAAGAAGAGACATACTGCTTCACCTATGATCGAATTGCCCTCTACTCCAGATTGTATAGAGGATGTTTCCACTTCTCTGATCACCCTTCTTGAAGATAATTTATGAGGTACTATTGATTGATAAGCCAGAGGTGACAATGGCTTCTCATGTGTCATAAGATTAAGTGATTTAAGAGTCTGTGACTATTGTTTTCATTAGTACACCAAAGTAGTGCTTTGCTGCACTAAGGATGCTACCTTGATTAGGCACTTGGAGAGAATCATGGCAAGACACAATCATGAATGCATCAAGCTTGTGCAATACAACATATTGATCCTACTACCTGCAAATAAGCCACGGGTCAACCCTACTATGAAGATTCTGTCCAAGAAGAATATGAAACCCTCATGCAAAATGACACTTGGGAGCTTGTCCCTCAACTCAAGCATGCAAATACTGTAGGATGCAAGTGGGTCCACAAAACAAAATGTAATGCTGATCGTGGTGTTGACTAACACAATACATGCCTTATTACTTGAGGCTTTTCATGGGAGGGAGTAGAATACAATGACATCTTTGCTCCTATTGCTTGGATTGATACCCTCTGCATAGTACTTTCTCTTGTTGCCTCCTTCAATTGGGAGGCTAATTTGATGGATGTGAAAAATGTGTTTCTTCATGGTGATTTACATGAAGAGATCTATGTGGATTAGCCTCACAATTTTCAACAAGACAATGACACTCCTCTTGTTTGAAAATTGAGAAATCTCTTGATGGGCTTGAACAAGCTCTTTGCAACATGGTAAGAAATTCACATTTTATTTTCTTTTCTTCTGGTTTTGTTCATTGTGAGTGGGATTATGATCTCTATGTGTGCCACCAAGATGGCCACATCCTCATTATTGTATTGTATGTCGATGATGCAATCATTATTGGAGACCATTCTCCCTCATTTCTGACATAAAGGTTAAACTCCATGGTTCATTTGAGATGACAATCATGGGCCTTCTACACTATTTCCTTAGAATTAAAACCTCTCAAACTTCAGCAGGTGTCACACTCCCGTAGCCATAATATGCTTTAGATCTTCTTTATAGATTTGGTCTTTTGGATTGCAATGTGACTCTTATGCCTCTTCCTACATGTAACTTCAGGTTAATGCATATCTTGAATTTTCCTTTGTGGATCCTACTCTCTATAGGTCTTTGGTCGGTAGTCTTATCTATCTAACCTACACTTGACCTAATATTTTAGTGTTTTATGTAGATTCATGTAAATTCCTTGTGCATGCCATCTTCAAGCTGCCAATCATATCCTCTGATATGTCAAGGTTACTCTTTAGCTTGGGATATGTTACATATTAGGTAGCAACCCTACATTGATTGGCTATTGTGACATCAACAATGCCAGTGATTTAGATAACTAGAAGAGTACATCATGATACATCTTTCTTAGATCAGGGCCTTTTTGTTGGAAGAGAAAGAAGCAACAGTTAATTTCTCTCTCAAGTTTATGTCATTTTGATTGTGTGGGGATCTTCAACTTCTACAATTAAGAGGTTCAACCATTGACTTCATGAGGGAAAAGATTAACACCGCTCAAAATGAACTCTATAATGCCATCAATGTTACAAATAATGAAGTCGTGGTAATTTTGTTCACCTTGATTTGTCACTTTCATCATGAAAATCATTCATGTAGGAGTGTTGTGACTTGTATAAGTTATGGTCACAACGTCATCTAGACTCTTTGTGGGAGGTGCCAAGAGATTCCTGAATCATCACAAAGATGAAATTGCCTTTGGTTAGCACCAAGCACAACCAAAGGTCAACTATTTGCAAAAGTTCACACTTCTCATGATTTGATCGTAGAGCAGCCCAAGACTATTGCTTTAGTGCAAATATCTTTGATTCTATTCAATTCAACAACAACAAATTGAGGTACTCATGGGTGAGTGTATGGGCATTTTCTAGTCACCCTCTAGATATTAACTCCATTGTGAAATGAAGCACTCTATTGATTCGATTCTATAGTCATTTCTTCAAAATGGTTTTCTCTATGCAAAGTCTATGTTGGAGAATATTGATATTCGATGTCAAATTGAGGAACTTTACAAAGGAAATATTAGACCTATTACATTGTCATACAATACCTCCCTTATTTTTGTACCAAAGAAGGATGACACATGGATGATTTTCATTTACTTGCATTTTAATGAAAAACATCAATGTTTTTGTTCCTTTGCACTAAAGAAGGATGGAACGTGGAAGTGAACCAATAATCCATTTTCTTGCACTAACAATCTTCTTGACAACATTTTGGGTGCCAAATGCTTCACAATATTGATGCAATGTTTGCTTATCACTATATCCTTATCAATCTTGTAGATATTTGGAAGGCGCCTTTGAAATTTCAAGGTCATGTTGTAACTTGTGAAATTCAATGTTCATACTTTACTTTTTCTATTTGTTGTCAAAATTTATCATCATGTATGTTAAACCAAATTCAATTTGTGGCCTCCTTGGTCATTTGTGAGGTCGTCATGTCATACTCTTTCTCCGTTAACTAGTAATGTTTGTAGAATGATGGAGGTTGCAGCTGTTTGATATGAAATAATGACAATGTTTGAGATGATGTCAATGGCATCGACAAAAAGAAGAAATGGAAAGATGGCTAAGTTGTTTCCTTCGCCTTGGAAAGTGTGATTCAAATTTCTCCCTAGCAATGGTTGGAAAAGTGACATGATGGTCCCAAAACTCCGCCTTGGCATAGATGAGCAAGACTTTTGCCTAGTAGTCATAGTCAAAAGTGGTAGACATAGCCTAGGCATGCACCTAGATTGGCTTAAGTTATTAACCACTCAAATCTTCTACCCAAAATAGAAAAGAGTAAATGCCATAAAATTATGCTTTCAATAAATGAATATCCACAAACATGGCTTGGGCACGTGCTTTTAGTAGCTCAACCATGTCAACCAAGTTTGCAAAATTGGCTTAAGTGGAGAAGAATTCCACTTGAACTCAAAATTGGCTCAAGCAAATGATTTGTCCATCATGTCTTGATTAATGATATGTTTTGCAGAAGTGGCATAAGTGATGTTAAGTTCCGCTTGCATCGAAAAAGTAGAAGAGTGCAAAAATAATCATATTTGAACATGGGTGCACTTTTGGGATGCTTGAGTCATTAAAGATATCTTCCCAACTCGCAAAGATAGTTTTAAGTGATCAGAAATTCCACCTAGCATTGAAAAGGTGTCAAGAACATTGAAAAGTTCTGCCTAAGTTATATAAGAGTAGCTGATATGTCTTTAGTGTATTCCCAACCTGGTCTAACCATTACAAACTTCCTCCCAAGTTTCAAAGTCAATGAAGACACTTAAAAACTCTTCCCAAATCATGATTAATGACATACATGCTTGGAAAGTGTGCCTTCATCTATTGTGACAAGTTTTTTGAGGCCAATGCAAGTATGATCAGCACCTATAATGCCCTGTGCTAAAATTAGAGTAAATAATTCTAGCAGACTTGAAAATATGTAAATGGTAACACACAAACCCTAAATTCACATCAATACTTCCTCGCAGCATTAGTAACCATGAAATATGTAAAACTAGACCTTACATACTCTAGATTATTAATGTTTACATATGCAGATCTCAAGACTCATTATTAAGCTTCATACTTCATTAACCAACCCTAAAATTATAAACCCTAATTCACTTTGCCTAGCCCAAGCAAAAAAAAAAGTTACTCATTTCATTTGCATAAATAATAGCAACCCACAAAGGAAGGTAAATTGCACTACATTTATATTAAACAGTTTGGAATGCTTTATAGAACGCTACTACCATAGCTATAACATGTTAAAATACGACCATCACAAGAATAATAGCTCACGATTGCATAGCCACACAACAAACTTAAGGGTACAATGTGTACAAAAAATCCAAATTATAGATCTTAAAATGTTACAATATTCTGCTATAGTAGCTAAGACAATTGAAACACCATTGCTTACATCCATTACTACTAAAAGTGTCATGCAAGCTTGATATTGCTAATATTGGCTGCCATTAATGCTCGAACACGACCTCTGTGTGAGACTGCTCCTCCAATTGAAGGGGTTTTGTCCTTTAACGCAAGATCTATGGGGTTATCGTCACTCAACCTCCTCAGATTTGTGGGTTTTTGTTCTTAGATATGGATGCTTGAACACGAGTGCTCACAAAAATTTCTAGTTAGGGTTTGTGTTGGGTTATTCAAAGATACCCCAATTCCATATTTGCAAACTTAAGACACCTAGGAAGAGTGTTGAAAACTGCGTAGTGATCTCCATCCTAGGCTTGGTACACGAGATGGCTTCTTGTATTTGTTGAGTGTTGTTTCCCTTCACACCAAGTTGAAAATGGTATCCTCTTGTGTAGAAACGAGCTTGGAAGATGTGGAAGACGGTCCCTTGAGACCTACAGCTATCCTTGGCAAGTATGGTGAGGAGCCCTTTTGGGTTCAAAACCTTATCTACTACCTTTATGGCAGCCATTGACTTCCTTGTGGTTTGGCTTCAAGTGGACTGGGACAAATGTTAGTGCTAGGTGGAAACCCATGAGGAGTTGTGTCCTCACTCTGTGCATCAATGGTACTCCTGACCTGAAGGGTGGTAGGTGCAGAGGAATAATGGAAAATGGTGGGAATGTTGAAGTTTGAAAGTTGGGGTTGGCTCATGGTTTGTGCCTTTTGTTGGAAATTGGGGTTTGGAGGTGAGATATTTTGGAGGGAAAGAGCTTGACGTTTGGATTGAAGTGTGAGGAGGGTTGGGGTTTGGTGATGAGGGATGATAGCATGTGGGACTCCGAAATTCCAGTAAGGTGAGGGGTGAAAGCGGGGACTGGTTGGGAGGCATAGTAACATGGGGAAGTTTGACATCCCAACGAAAATAGAGAGAGAAATAGGCTTAAGAAGAGATGTATGTTGAGGAGGGTAACTTTTCGACTTTGAGAGCTTACATAGACTTTGGAATTTCCTTGTGCCTTCACACTTAGGAACCTTGGGGGACTTAGGCATACGCTTGGGAGATGAAGGGGAAGAACGTGCACACATAATGGAATTAGGGGAAATACGAGAGTTTGGAAATGACATTTTGGGTCATTACATGAGTTATAGAGAAAGGAGACATGACAACACTCAATTTAATTTGAGGTGAAAACCTTAGTTATAAGGCAAAATTGAAGCACAAAAATGTATGATTCAATACTAGTGTTAACTAATTATTGTAGGTTATGTTGCCATTATGGGGTTTCCATCCTTTCAAAGTTGTAAAAAAGTAGTTATGTGACACTTAGAATGACAAAGAATGAAGGGTGTTTCAATATAAATTTCATGATTTTAGTAAGCAATTTCAACATATTGTTTGTGCAACCAAGGTTTGTGTGTTTTTCTAACCATGTCATATATTTTTTTTATCTACTTAGGGTTATATATGTCTTAAAGATGAAATCCTAGGGTTTCAAACCAATTTTTAGCAAGAATTGGAGAGAAATTTAAACATGGTCACAAAGTTTTAGAGATGAAGGTTTGGTATGTCATTGGTTTCATCTTCAGTTTTTTTAGATTTGAATCACCAATGTTGGATTGGTGAATTTGTCAAAAATATTCATGATGGTTAGGGTTTTAGAGGACTCACTAGATTTCAAAGTGAGATATTGCTTTAGGATCATAGAGGCTATTCATATGCTAGATAGATTTTCTAGCAATGCTATATTGGGTAGTTGTTATCTCCCGTCATGTTCTATTCTAGGTGAGGATGAGTACCTAATTTTTAGGCTCTTCTAATTATTTTCTTAGGATTAGATTTGCTTTAAAGTTTGTTTTGTTTCAGCCTTTCAACTGCCTTTAAGTGTTTTTCTTTAAAGCTCACTTTTTTGGGATACAATAAGATTATTTTAAAGTCCCAACAATTGGGTGTTTGTAACCTATACATAAGTGCTTTGAGCACATAAACTAGGGAAGAGGATGGTTCATGCTACGTTTATGTTGCAGAAATTGTTGTTTAGTTGGTTTATTTGTGTTTGTAATTCTCTTGATTAACTTGAAATGGGGTAACTTTGTCAAGCTTTGTATTGATGCCATTTATTCACTAAGTAGTGGCTTTGTATGCGACTTAGCAATTTATTTCTTGGAATTGTGTGTTGTTTGAGTTGATTTCCCTTTGAATCTTGTTTGCACTAGCTAGTCTCTATTTTAGCTAGCTTGAAGGTGTTGTTTGTGTGTTTAGATTTGTAGTTTCTGTATTTGAAAATCTCATTTGCAAGGCCGACTATTAATAGTTTGGTGCATGTATCTAAGGCAGATAACATAGGCATATAATCATTTTTATTTATGCAAGCCCCCTTAGGCAATCTTGTGTGGTGTGCACATTTGTATATTTTGTATATAGTTTGTGTCTAGGTTCAGTTTTGCTTAGATTTATGTTATTTTAGATCTCAGGGAGCTTCCCACCTAATTTGAAAAACGGATCTACTGTACACATTATTCTCTTTTCTGTTGTCTTGCAAAAGGTAAATCAAAATCATAATAGGTCTCTTTGAATGGTTGGTCATGCTTTTTGTCTTCCCCAACACTACAACGATTTTCATGTTTGTATTTAAAGACATAGCTGGGCGGTTGATCACTTTATTGTCATCTTCAGTGATGATGCCCTCATAGCAAGATGTGGGATAAGCAGCTTGTATAGATCAAACAGGTGGCCTGCACCTTGTGTCAACATAAGCTGTATGACAACCTTGAAAAATGTTCTTGCACCATGAAGCTAATTGGCATTTGGCTATTTTGTGAATGTGTTTGTGTACAAATTGATCTAGAAAAGACTGTTTTTTATCAATAGACCTATTTCTCATAGTTTCATAGCATCCTTGAGATATTCAATTTCCACCTCTGAATTTGTAATGTCCTCTTCTAGCTGACATCATTTGTCAAATGAGATTAGCCTATAATTCTGACCCTCGTAGGCTAGTGAGGATGGTTAGAGGGTCTCCTGAGGTTTGCATCATCTCCAGTGCTCAATGGCATTTAGTTTTGGCTTTCGTTTGGCTTTCACAAGGCTCCGTATGCATTACTTACTATTTATAGTCAGTTAGAGTTACATTGAGGGGGACCCTTACTATTTTTAGTAAGGCGTGTGGTCGTATGCAGTTACCTCAGCTTAACACCTAGTTCAGACGGCATTCAAAGATGTTGATAATTTATGGAGTTATTAATGTTTATTTGGCTCAAATAAACATTAATTAATTAAAAGATATATCATTAAGTTATAACTTAAACTTAATAATTGAGGGTCTAGGCATCATAAGGAAGTGGCCATTTATTTAATTAATTTATTTGGCGCCAACTCCAAAGTACTTGATGAAATATTAAAAGATGAAAAGAAATAACATTTAATGTTATTAAATGTGCTTTTTGAGGAAGTTTGACCTTCTCAAGAGAGTTATATATTTTACTTTGGAGTCATTTTATTATTATGGGATTGAGCATTGGTGTTGATGATTTTTGTCTGAGAGAGGAAGCCGAGAGTTTCTGATTCAGCCAGCCATTGGAGAACGTTAACTCTCCATTGTTGCAGCCTTTTGAAGTAGTGAAATATGTATTGAATCAGGCATACAGGAGGACATCATACAGGTGTTCTATTTGTGCAAATTGGTGAAGATTTACAGAGGGTTTATAAGCAAAAATCAGACATCTATATTGCAGATATTAGAGCAGCAACATATCATCATTTGGTTCTTGATTGCTGGTCACAACTAGAGGAGGGACAGCTTGCTTTTTAGCAGCCATAGTTATTACAGCAGGGGCTCTAGAAGGATAGTGGCGACTTTGAGTCTCGAGGGCTCTAAAAATCCTGAATTAATTCAAGGAGGGGCGCCTAGGGTTGGTGAAGCATTCCATATCATCCACGAAGAAAAAGGCAAGCTATCCTGGAAGAATCAAATTTATCTGTAGGTGCTTTTTTGGCTGCAAACTGCGAACAGCAGCTGCATGTTTTCGAATAGTTCCGGGTATGATTGTAATAAGCTGCTTGTTGGCGTTTAAATTCGCACCTCTGGAATGCGGATTTGAAAACGGACAGCTATGCACAGATAAACTGCTCTTCAAATTAGGAGGGGAAGCTCCCTCTTGCTGATGGTATTCAAGAAAGTAAACTAAAACTAAGTTGCCTATCTTTTTGATCAGCTTAGAGCACAAGGTTTATAAAACACAAACGCCGCAGCTGAGATTTTCTGAGTTAAGAATTTCAACTACGACTAACTTAAGCTAGAGACGTTTCTAACTTCTCAAGTAATACGCAGAGCAAGAGAAATTAGAAATGGACAAGGATGATTCTCTGACAAAGTACTTCAATAAACTCTTTTCCAACAAACATCTACACACTTCAATGTAAGCTGAAATTGAGATCATAAAAGCATAACACAAATAACGGAAATCTGAGATTTTGGACCAAGGCAAAGGAGGCTCATGATTTTATTACTCAAACTTCTGGAACAAAGCTCACTTCTAACATGCCTGGAACAAGAAATTGCAGCTAAAGAGGCTTGCAATCTTGCTCTTACACAATAGAAACAGCAATCACACTAACTCCTTGTTGGCTAAAGAGGCTCAACAATTTGCTTATCACAACACAATTGAACGACACTTGAATAACAAATAGAAGGCAAAATAGGCTCAGCGTTTTGTTATCACTAGCATGGTTAAAGAAACTAAATGAGCAAAGGCTCTTATTTATAGAGAAGCAGAGGAGTAGGGAACCCTAAAATCTCCTTGCTTTCACAATCTAGGGCTTGCTCAGCAAGCAAGCTTTATTACTAAATCTAGAAAGAAGATAACATCTAAAACCCTAGAAAGCGAAAAAGCGGGAAACGCCAACTATTACATCTTATCTTCTTTCTATCCTCAAAGAATGGATAAGGATTATTCCAAGAATAGAAAGAAAGCGGGAAAGAAAGCTTCTAGAAGAAAGCTGCTTTAAAGCTCGATCATATCCGCTAGGAAGTTAGAGATTGTGTCCCGGTTCGGTGCATCTATGCCTTCAAAGGCAATATTCTGATTCTCCAAGATCTCTTCGCCTTTTGTGATCAAACCTAGAGGATCTTTCACTTCTTCAGTTGCTTTATGAGTTCTATTCTTGCAAAACATCGCTGCCCAAAAAGATAACTTATTGATAACTTGGCGGCTCTGCAACTTTATGCTTTTGACACCTCTCTTGATTTCCATTAGAAGAGTATTGCAACACTCTTTTCCGATACCTTTCCTCTTTCTCATATCACACCTTCTCTTGTTCTTCAGCTGAGATGATGAATTTTTAGCATAGTGCTGATTTGGTCTTAAACTTGAGGGGAGTGTACTCCATATTGAAAACCTTGAAGAATGACTGTAAACTCGCCTATGTTCAGACAAGTCTTGAGCAACTTTCTATTTTTAGAATGCTGATTTTTATGCTTCAACGGACGAATTTTTGAGAAATTTTTCTGAGATATGGGTTTTGCTCAGAATCTCGTTGCAAGACAACCCAGATCGTCCGTTTTTGAAAATCTTGAATTTTGACTGAAAAAGCAGCAAACCCTAATTTCTTCAATTTTTCACCGAAAAAGCTGGCACCTGGGTTTTGTTCAGAAGACAATTAGAAATGGACCCAGTTGATCAGATATGAAAAACACTGACGTTTGATCGAAAAAGCAGCCAACCCTAGGTTTTGAAATTTTCTTGAAAAAGCTGTGATATGGGTTTTCTTCAGAAGATTGATTGGAAAGGACCCAGATGGTTGAATCTTGAATGCACTGAGGTTTTCACTGACATGCAAAATAAAAGCATTTGCTGCAACTTGATGAAGTTCTTGAAAAAATTCTTCAGAAGATTGAGACAAAAAGACCCAGATGATCGAAAAATGGAATGCCTTGGTCTTCTTCTTGAAAAGTTTGATCTTCTGGATGAAAAAGCTTGAAAAAGCAAGGGTTTATGTTGCTGGTCTGAAAAATATGATGAAAAACCAGCAAGCTACGTTCTTGAGTCTTGAAAAATTTCTTCAAACTTGCTGCTCCAACTTTCTCTCTTGAAAGCTACCTGCAAAATAATGAAAATAACATAAAAGAAAGATGTTAAATAGACTTAGGGTTTTGTTTTTGCTTTGCTTTCTTTTTCCTTTATCTCCAAAACCCTAAATCTCAGCTCCATTGAACTTGGATGCCTCTTTCTTCTCTTGCAATCTTGAAATTTTGAAAATCTCCAAAAATTCTCTAAGGCATGAAACTTTGGGCGCCTTTCTTCAAGAGGGGCGCTTATTTTCACCAGTGTTAGTCAAAAATTTGACTTTTTCAACTTTTCTCCATTTTTACGTGCTACTTCGCCACTGATTTCTCGTTGATAGACCAACCCGACAGGCGAGCTGAGTGGTTCACGACGGAGCTTGACTGAAACTGAGAAGGATGTTCTGGAGGCACCTCCGGCTAAAAACTTGATTTTGACCTTCGAATTCATGGGAGGCTTTTCCTTCGAGGGGCTCCGAACTTTTACAGTGTTAGCCATTTTTATGATTTCTAAGTTCTTCCTTCTCCCTTTGATCTTCTGACGAATCCTCGATTCCGGGAGCAACACTGATCCGACTGACTGTCTGAATGGTTCGTGGGATAGCCAGACTGATTTTGGTGAGGCCTTCTTGGATGCTACTTTTGCAAAATCCATCATTATGAGCTTCAAAAGTTTGGGCGCCCTTCTTCAAGGGGGGCGCCCACTTTCACCAGACTTAGAAAAATCTTCAATTTATTCATGTCTTTCACTTCTTCGGGCGACCTTGTTGAATCTTGAGCTCCGGGCGTCGGATTGATGAATGTTCGGACTCGTCGCGAAGCTGAGAGGATTTTAGGAGGGGTCTTCTGGAAACACTTCTGCCAAAAAGCATCTTTTAATCCTTCAAAAGCTTGGGCGCCTATCTTGACTGGGGGCGCCCACTTTACCAACACTTAGTTTATTTTTCACCTTTTTTTACCTTTGCTTTCGGATCTCTCTTTTCAACTCTCATCGGACCTTCTGTTCAGCTCTTTGAATCTGGCGACTGCGACCTCCGATAGGCGTGCTGAGTATCTCGTTGTAAAGCTGGATCAATTGTGAGGAGATCTCATTAGACACTCGTCTGCAAATTTATCTGTTGGGACCCCTGAAAACTTGGGCGCCCTTCTTCACCAGGGGCGCCCACTTCCTCCAGACTTAGCCATTTTACTGATTTTCAAATTTCAGAGTTTGAAGACTTCGTTCTGTATGTTCATCTTTGATCTGAATTTGCTGAAGATTGAGCAGTCGGATGATCTGACGGAGACAGGCACGTCGAAGCTGGCTGAGCTCTGAAAAGAACAAGCATATTCTCAAACCCTAACGGCTGAATCAGGGCCTTCAAAAAGCTGGGCGCCCTTCTTGACCAGGGGCGCCCAAAATCTCAACACTTAGTCAATTTTTGATCTTCTTAAATTCTCATTCTGACATCTATTTGGAACCTCCCTATTCAGCTTTGAATTCCGGATGACTGGATCGCCTGATGACTACGCCGTTGAATTCGTTGCGAAGCTGACAGAGAACTGAGCAACATTGACTGGAGGCACAAACCCTAATTCTGACATTTGGTGCCCTAAAAAGATGGGCGCCTTTCTTCAACAGGGGCGCCCAAAGTCACCAGTGTTAGAAATTTTTATTATTTTTCAACTTCTTCCTCGATCCTCGTGCATGTTCATCGTTCCATCTTCTGTTGAACGCCTAAGTGTCGATTTTGACGCCTGGCAGCCGAATGACCTCCATTGATGACCTCGGAGCTCCAAATATGCTTCTGAAAAAGCAGATTAGACCCAGTAGGGAAAAACTGATTATTTTGAGATTCTGACTGCACCAGCCTGATATGGACGTATTTTGAACCAATCAGAATCAGTTCGGACCCTGTTGGACCAACTTTCTATTTTTAGAAATTTTCTATTTTTAGAAAATTTTGTCAGTATCCGTTTCGAAAGAAACCCAGAAAAACCCAGAAAACTTTACTATTTCGAGAAAATTTCTAAAAATAGCAGTTTTCCTAAAATTTAGGGATGAAAATCTGAGATCTGGGTTTTGTAGGTTAAGCTGCTCTTAGCAGACCCAGATCGTCAGAATTTGAAAAATTTGTGTTTTAACCCTCCATGTAAGACACCTACACCCAAATTTTGACCTTTTTCATTGATTTGACAAGACTTTTACTCATTTCTTCAAAATGTCTAAGTGTAACAAAAATTTTAATTTTGGGGTACAACACTGCTCATTTGAATATTGATCAATAAAAATACTGGAGGAGTTGTTTACCCTAGTTAATTGTATTTCTTTCATGTTTTGCATTTGTTTTATATATATATTTTCAAGATACAAAAAGGGCAAAAACCTTGAAAACCACAAAAATATTTGCAAAACCCAAAACAAAACAAGACACAAAAATCTAGGGCACGAAGTGTTCTTACAGAATTGTCCACAGTTTTTTTCATATAGCTTAGGCTCTGCACCAAATTATGTGTTATGGCGCTAAAGCAACATTCTAGTGGACTAAAGCTCAGGTCTATGATGATTTCAAACAAAGGCTCTTCTAGGCCTTGGTTCTTCCCCTACTAGATATTCATCAAGCTTTTGAGATCATGATAGGTGCCTCTAGCTTTACACTTGAAACAATCTCAAATCAGAATGAACTGATTGAGATTAGTAGGTGCTTGTCCAAGCTGTGTGCCAATGGAGACACTACATCCTTGGTAAGGTGACAATCGTACACATTGATTATAAATATTTCTTGTTTGTTAAATCTAATGTAAGATGCAAGGACACCATGCTTAATGTAGATGATCTATGCAGTGATTCCATATTGATACAGAACATAAATAAAGTCACAACATCCTTATTGCATATTGTCTTACTTATTTATGTACTGCTGTTCTCCTTGCTATATTGAACACTAATGGACATGATATATATTTGTGGTCACAATTATGTGAGGTTAATCTTAATTTTGTATGAACCGATGTTCCTTTTGATCTAGTTAAATCCATTGCTGGACATTACCTTAACTGATCTCAGTTATCATCTTAAGAATTTCTCATGTCCCATAGGGATGCTTGAAGTTGATTTGAAAAAATCACTTAAACAAAGTTGCAGGTCATTTTGGTGCCATGAAATTGTCTAGATGTCACATATGCAAATCTACAAGGTTAATCTTTATGACAAGGTTGCCTAGAATATTCACTTGGTCAATGTGAGCTAATGCCAAACTGCCAAATAGGAAGTAAGGTTTGAATGCACCTCTTCTTTTCTGCAGCAGACATGGGAATTTGTTTCCATGGGCTTTCTTTCTAGTCTACTACTACTACACAGAAATATGATTGTGTCTTTGTAATTGCCAATTGCTTCTCTGGGGGCTATCTGATGCCATGCTTGAGGACCATTCTAGTGCAAGATATCACCAAAATCTCCTTTTTGAATGCCTCAATTATCAAGGACACTGGAGTACAATAGTTTCAGATGGGAAATGTAGATTCCTTAGCACATTGTGGAAAATTTAAATAATTTGGTCATACATGGATTTGATGTTCACCATATCAACAACTTTGCATCTTCCTGCTGAAAATCTGAGTGTAGCTGTCAAGTGAATCATTATATTTTCTGTGTAAATTGTAAGCATTCATGCGCAATAAGTATCGACACAATTCCACTGGCAGCAGTCTGTTTGAATTTTATTTAGGCATCCAATCTCTTGCGCCAATTGGTCTAGTTTACCTAGTGCAGCCAAATACAGATTCTGTATTTGTGTATAAGGAAATTGAATGTGTTGCCAAGTTAATCAGCATAACTGTAATATTCAGCACCTAGTTCATGGCATGCTTGACCAAACATTTGTCATGGTATAGGCAACACCATGACTAACACTGATTGCACATTGATCCAACATTGGTGACAAAGTTTGTTGCATATGTAGGAGTGTTTCAAATGCCTTTACAAGATGCTCAATCCTTTTTGCTATTTTCCCTATGCTATTATCAAGTAGGTTGGAGATGCTTCTTTCAAGCTCAGTCTTTCACCTTCATTTGCTTGCATCTGGTGTTCAATGTTGAGTTTCTACAACCTCACTTTCAACTCCACAACAGAACAACTTCAATCCATCATCATAATTGGGTCCCAACAGGTGTGTACACACTTGAATCTTTCACAGAAGATCATCCATTTCAATGATTGCAAAAAGTACACCTTTGAAGTAAGTTTTCTTCATCTCTTTTTCAGTTTTTGTTCTGTATCACAATGTGATTTCTCAATTGGAGCAGTCTACTCCAATAGAGTCTCAACAGAGCTTGGTTTATATTGTATACTTCCAGTTGAGTGAGATCAGAAGTTGAGCATGGGCTGAAGTAAAGCCATGACCAGACTGTCATTCTATCACATAACCAAATCCAGATAGTTGCCAGTGCTGGACGTGGTATATGAATGAATAGTTTCAACAGAAATTTCCTACTGTGGTTAGTAGACAGAGTCAGGGCTATCACCTTTGTAGAGTGAGAAAATGATCAGGGAAAAAGGTGAAATATCAAAGTCCATGATGGTGCCATTTTTTGCCAATTTGTATGTTGCTCTTGGCATCAATATCTCCACAAACCTCAAAGTCAACATTGGTGCCTAAGTGGCTCTTCAAATTTTTTGTCAACATTTACACCAAAGTCTATGACCTAAGTTCACATTGGCGCTAGTCGTCAGGCCAATCTTCTAAGTTGACATTACTTATACTAGTCTATAATGACGAATTTTGCGTCAGTTTGCATTAATTTTTGCCACTGCACATATTTTGCTAATCTCAATATTTGCACCAAGAATTGACTCTTGTGCCAACCGCACTGGCATCAGCATGATGCTAAGGCCAGCCTACACCATAACTAGCAGTTCCAACCTTCTATATCCAAATTCCAACGTTTGTATCAACGTCAGTTCAGTTGTCAGCCACCCTATTAGCACCAATTTAGTTTTGTGTGCTGGTCAAATGACATCAATTCTGTCGTCATCCTCAAGTGGCATCTGAACCCAAGTACCCAGCTGCAGAGGACTGTGTGTCTGTGTTATGTGCTTTACAGCATAGTAATGGCTAAGAGCTAAACTTTCCATTTGGATACATGGTTCAGATTTGTACTTCTAAGTTCAGATCCTCACTTTTTAGTTTCAAAACTAACTAGTTCAGATTTGTGAGTAATAGAAGACATTCAGACCTAATAAGGAAACAAATTCACATTTGTGGAACCATCAAAAGTAATCTGTATCACTTTCCTCAATCGTCAATAATATCTAATATGTGCGATTTACAAGCAGCAGAACCTGGAACAGTAGAAACTATCTGCAGGAAAGACTTGGATTGATTGATACCGACACAAAGAATTCAATGTCATAAGGGACAAAACAAGGGGCTAAATGAAAAAGAACTGGAAGAAGTAGCTATCTTGGTTAGAGAATATAAATATGTGAGATTAGAAAGTAAGAAAGACAAAAGTTTCTTAGTGTTGGCAGCGTCGGGCTTCTACTTCCAGCCCAGATCATTCTATAAAGAACAAATTAAATGATAGCCTAACGGCTATTTAATTTGTTACGGCACCAGATGATGAAGAGGCGCTTCATCATTACACATCATTATTGTTAATGAGGCCGACTTCATAGAGACGCGATTATTAAAGAAGGCCGACATGAAGATTAAGGAGATGCGTCCCTTCATTATCATGTGTATATATATTCTAGGCTTCTTCATTGCATCACATCGATTGTATTCATCATTAATAGTTCAAGTTTCAGTCAAGTGCAAATATATACAAGTACAGATCAAAGGCTTTGAAGGAGGACAATATATTTATCAAGAGCATTGTATTATCTTCAAGTGATAGCGAATTACTTTGGTGCTGTGTTTGGCCTCTATATTGGCTTCATTGTAAAAGAGATCGTTGTTTATTATTCAATAAATAAGCGATATATTGTTGCTGGGTTTTCCTCCCTCAAGAGGAGGGTTTTCCCAGGGTATATGCTGTGTTATTGTGTCTGATTTTGAATTAAATTCTGAGTTTTATATCTGATCATAAAAACTAACATGGTATCAGAGCGGGTATAAGAAAGATCGTGATCAAATTTATTCAAGCAGCGCTATCATCCATTCTTATTCTCATTCTCTTGCATTTATCTTATCGTCAAGATGGTGAACGGGCTCAAGATCGAAGATAGACTCGATGGTGCTGCCAACTTCACATCTTGGAAGTTTAGAGTTATGCTCGCTTTGGAAGAAAATGAGTTAGCTGAGTTCGTGGAGGGTGAAGTTCCCGAACCATCCGATGAGAATGAGAAGTCTCAATGGAAGAGAAATGGCACTAAGGCGAATAAGATGTTGGTTGATTTTGTGAAAGATCACATTGTGCCTATTATCTCCAAGTTGAAAACAGCAAGGGAGATGTTCAAGGCCTTGGAGGAGATGTATGAGATAAATAACACAAGCAAAGCTCTTGCATTAAAGCAACAGCTTCATCATATCAAGATGGCGAAAGGAGGTTCTATCATCACATTCTCCATGAAGATTACCGAGTTGAGAGATCAACTCTCTACCATTGGGCATATTGTTGTTGACAAGGATTTGGCTATGTTGGCTCTTGATGGTCTTCCTCCATCTTGGGAGCCATTCATTCAAGGAATTAGTGGGAGATCAAAACTTCCTAAGTTTGATCGCTTGGGGGTAGATTGCATCCAAGAAGAATCAAGGTTGGCTGTGAGAGGCATTGGACAAAGCTCTACAAATGAAGACATTCATGTTCTTGCCGCTCAATCCTCGAAGAAGAAAGGAAAAGAAGGGAAGAAAGGCTACTTCAAGAGGAATAGAGATAAAGGATTAGATGGTGCCCTTGCATCTAAGAAGAAGAAGGACCTATCTCACATTCAATGTTTTAGATGTGACAAGTTCGGTCACTATGCAAAGGATTGTCCAACCCGACCTAAGCAGCAGGCTTCAATTGCAGATGTGGATGAGATCTCTCCGCAGAAGGATTCAAATGGTTTTCTATTCTATTCTGCTTTATCAAGCAATGTGCCTACAGACAACAACACTTGGCTGATTGATAGTGGTGCCTCTCGCCACATCACTGGATTTAGAGAGCATCTATTTGATTTGGTGGAGAGAGATTCTAGTGTTCAAGTCATTATTGGTGATGATGCAAGTTATTTTGTGAAAGGAGTTGGGGCCTCCTCTCTTCACCTAGATTCCAGCATCTCCTTACAGTTGAGTGATGTTCTCTTTGTTCCTGGTATCAAGCGAGACCTTGTCTCTATCTCAGCCTTGGAGGACAAGGGGTACCGAGTTGCATTCTCCGAAGGTAAAGTTCTTGCATGGCCAAAGAACTCAAGTATCAAGACTGCTCGGGTGATTGGAGTTCGACATGAGAGTCTCTACAAACTTTGCACTCGTCCACTTCAGGCTTTGTTGCATGATTCATCAAGTTCTTGTGAACTTTAACATAGAAGACTTGCTCATGTTCACTTTCGAGCACTACCAACCATGGAGAAGATGGTCATGGGCCTTCCTAAATTCAACCAGGAGCATGAAGGCACTTGCAGAGGTTGCGCATTGGGTAAGAATACTAAAGGTCCATTTCATAGGAGCATAGAATACTAAAGGTCCAGTTCTTGCATGGCCAAAGAACTCAAGTATCAAGACTGCTCGGGTGATTGGAGTTTGACATGAGAGTCTCTACAGACTTTGCACTCGTCCACTTCAGGCTTTGTTGCATGATTCATCAAGTTCTTGTGAACTTTAACATAGAAGACTTGCTCATGTTCACTTTCGAGCACTACCAACCATGGAGAAGATGGTCATGGGCCTTCCTAAATTCAACCAGGAGCATGAAGGCACTTGCAGAGGTTGCGCATTGGGTAAGAATACTAAAGGTCCATTTCATAGTAGTGAAAGTAGATCTAAAAGTATTCTAGATCTTATTCATTCTAATTTATGTGGTCCAATGTCTGTTGCTTCTTTGAGTGGTTTCTTGTATTACATTATTTTTATTGATGACTACTCTAGAAAGACTTGGATTTATTTCTTGAAGTCTAAGGAATCTAAGGAAGTACTTGAAAGATTCAAGGAATTTAAAGCTTAGGTAGAGAACTTGTCTGGGAAGAGGATCAAAGTTCTGAGATCCGACAACGGAGGAGAGTACATCTCTGGAAGCTTCTGTAACTTTTGCATTGAAGCAGGGATTAAGAGGGAGTTTTGTGTCCCTTACAATCCTCAACAGAACGGTGTTGCAGAAAGGAAGAACAAATCTATTGTAGAAGCAGCCAAAGCCATGATTCATGATCAAGATTTGCAAACCTTCCTTTGGGCTGAAGCATCTAGGACAGCTGTCTATGTTCATAATAGAAGCCCTCACTAAATTTTGGAGAACAGGACTCCTGAAGAAGCATTCACAGGGGTGAAGCTGGAAGTAAGTCATTTAAGAATCTTTGGATGTCTTGTATATGTTCATGTGCCTAAAGATAAAAGGACAAAGTTGGAACCATCTGGCAAGAAGGGAATTTTTGTGGGCTACAGTGAGTCTTCAAAAGCCTACAGAGTTTACATTCTAGGTCAAAAACTCATAGAGATTAGCAGGGATGTCACATTTGAGGAGGATGTTGCATTCAAGAGATCTAAGGGCATTCGTATGGAGATAGACAGTGAAGACTAAGAGTCTCCTCAGGATATGGAAGTTGACCATACTCTTGAGATTCAGAGGGAGGCTACTGATCCTAAAGAAGATGATGATCCAACTGAGCCTTTGGAACCTTGTAATGTCCCCTTCTCAAAAGTGATCGTTTCAGTTGACTGTTGGCCTATTCCGGAGACCCGTAGGCTACTCGGAGGGTGAAATTAGGGTTTCCTATTTTTGAGGAGGTGGTTGCTTGAAGTTTGGATTTTGGATTTTGGATTCTTTCTGGGTTTTCAGAAAGCTTCGCAGTGGTGTAGTCTGTTTGGTATTCCAAGCAACTTCATGAATTTACTATTTTTAGTAAATTCTATTTCTGGCAATGGTCCTGTTGGCTACAGTATAGTTGGCTCTCGTCTTCAACCAGCTCAGTTGATAATTTGATTTTTGGCCCTTGGATGCATTTTCTGGAGAGATAAGTTATTTTTATATTATAAGGTTATATTTTAATATTATAACCCCTTGGCCTAGCATTACAACTTTATGTTGTTTTAAAAAGGGGGACTTTATGGGTAAATGCTTTATGTGGAGATAACTTATAATTTTAAGGCCAAATTAAGGGTTGGAGAAGTGGGACGCCTACTTAAGGTGAGAGATAAATTTTTATAAAGTGAAAATATTGCCTTGAGAAATGGACGCCACTTTTGGAGGGAAATAAGTTGAATTCAAATTTGAAATTGGGCGCCCTTCTTGAAGCTTCTAGAGGATTCTCTTCCAGTCTATAAATGTTGGCTTCTTCTCTTCATTTGGACATCTCATATTTTCAGTAAAGACATGCTGCCGAAATGGTGACAGATTGCTTCGAGGAAAGCACACCTCCTAGCTTGGCTCATCTTCTTGCTTGAAAGATAGCAACTAGTTGAGAGGTTGATTGTAGTAAGTTTGTTTTCAGTATTGCATTTGAGTTACTAGCATATTAGTTCAGTTTCCTTGCATTTAGTCTTGTTTCTGCAGTTGCTGATTATCCCAGCTGACTGTAAGAATTGATCATATCTCTTAAAATAAAAATATTGCAGTTCTGGGTATTGAACCAATCTGATTTCCTGCCAAGGGCGACCTAGCATGTCAAGTTTCAGATTTTTTTAATGTGTCTTGACTTTTATAGAGCAAAATCGCCCCTCCTTGAGGGCCGTACTTTTATGAGGATGCATTGATTTCCGTTCAAAATAAATAGGAGTCATTTGGGTTGGTTTCTCAGTCACTTTTGGGGCGCCATCATATTAGGAGTTGAATGCATTTAGTCTCATGTGATTTGGGGGAGTTTTGAGTGATTTGTGAGCATTTTAGTAAGTTGCTGGTCTGTGCATTTTCTGTTAAAAATCAGTATATCAGACTTGGGAAAATTCATTAGTTGAGTGAGAAATTGATATTAAAGGGGTTTGTGAGCATTGGAGAGATAGCTAAAACTATTGCAGCATTGAAAGCTTCTAATCTTGTGTTCCTGGCAGGTTCTCTAATTTATTGTAAGCTGAACAGTAGTACTGTCAGCAATTCTCACTTCTTTTCTTTGAATTACTTGTATTTCCCACTGAATAAGTGGAAGAGGCTGGCTTGCCGCTTATTTACTTTCAGTCAGTAGTTGTAGGGACCCTCTGACCATATGCTCGCCATCACTCGGCACCATCCTTGGTTAGAGTTACTTCAGTTCATCTGCATCTTGATCCTTTGACCATATGCTCGTCTATCCTAGACGCATTCTTGGTTAGAGTTCCCTTTCAGTTTGCATCTGCATTAGATCCTTTGACCATATGCTCACACCTTGCCCACATTGGGATCCTGGTGTACATTCTTGGTTAGAATTGCTTTCGCAACGTTTTGGTTTAAGAGCTAACCTTAACAGGTGCATGTTGATTGTAATTGCATTTGAAAAAAAAACAAAAAAAATTAGTCCGGTTCATTACAAACCTACTGATGGGCCGAGAGACATTGTGATTGGTCGTAAGAGATCTCTTTGGGCCAGGCAAACAATGTAGGAGGCAGAAAGGTTTGCAGCCTCGAGAGTGACATTCAGAGAAAGCAAAAGGCCTCACAAGTTTTCAAGCTATGTTGCATTGATGAGTCAAATCATTGAGTCTGAACCTTCCAGTGTTGAGGAAGCTACTAGTTAGCAAGTATGGAAAGATGCTATGGCTGAAGAGTATCAATCCATCCTCAAGAATTATGTTTGGGACATTGTACCTAGACCTGAAGGAAAATCTATTGTTTCTTCTAAGTGGCTCTTGAAGATCAAGCATGCGGTTGGTGGGAACATTGAAAAGTACAAGGCTAGGTTTGTGGCTAGAGGATTCTCTTAGAAAGAGGGAGTGGACTATGAAAAAACCTTTGCTCCAGTTGCTTGTTATACATCCGTTAGGACCATCATTGCTATTGCAACATCTAAAGGATGGAAGATACACCAGATGGACATGAAGACAACATTTCTAAATGGTGTAATTGAGGAAGAGTTATATATTGAGCAGCCTGATGGCTTTGAGGTTCATGGGAAGGAGTCTCATGTTTGCAGATTGAACAAGGCTTTGTGTGGCCTTAAGCAGGCTCCTCGCGCTTGGTATGAGAGAATTGATAGATACCTAACGAGCTTGGGCTTCTCCAAGAACGATGCTAATTTAAACCTATACTTCAAGGTAATTGATGGCGAAGCATTAATCTTGGTTCTCTATGTTGATGATTTAATTCTTACTGGAGAAGATCATCTCATTATCAAATGCAAGGAGTTAGCTTCTGAATTTGAAATGAAGGATCTTGGATTCATGCATTACTTCCTTGGTTTAGAAGTTTGGTAGAGGCCTAATGAGATGTTTATAAGTCAAGGGAAGTAGACTATAGACATTCTGAAGAGATTTGGTATGACAGATTGCAAATCCATGTCTACACCTATGGAAACCATTTTTCAGAAGCTTAAGGAGGCTGTAGCTAGTTCAGATCTGGTGGATCCTACTATGTACAAACAGTTGATTGGATCATTGATGTATCTAGTCAATACTAGACCAGATATTTGCTATGCAGTGAGTGCACTTAGTCAGTTCATGTGTGAACCAAGGCAAATACATCTAGTTGCAGTGAAGCATATCCTGAGATACTTGCATGGCACAGTTGGGAATGGCTTGAGATATTCTTCTGATGTGGACTTGGAACTGCATGGTTATTTTGATTCTGATTGGGTAGGGTTTATTGCTGATTGGAAAAGCACCTCTAGATGTTGCTTCAGCTTGGGGTCTGCAATGATCTCCTGATGTAGCAGGAAGCAGTCTTCAGTGGCATTGCGCACCACAGAGGCCGAGTACATTGCAGTTTGTGTGGCAGCTCAAGAAGTAGTGTGGCTTCAGAAGCTCCTTGCAGGATTGTTTGGACAATCAATGGAGCCAACTGTCATTCATTGTGATAATCAAAGCTGTGTGAAGCTCTTTGTCAACCCAGTGTTTCATGACAAAACTAAACATGTTGAGATCAAATACCACTATGTCAAAGATATGGTATTGAGGAAAGCAATCTAGTTGAAGTATATCAGCATTGATGAGTAGACGACAGATATTCTCACCAAGCCTCTCTCCAGAATAAAGTTTGTGTACTTTCGAGACAAGCTTGGTGTGGTGGAGAATGAAGCCCTAGCTGAGAGAGAGTCTTAGCATCAGTGATCTTCCTTAATGCATTTCTCTCTGTGAGAGAGATTTGAGGTGCATGCCCTTGTTAATGCATTTCTCTCTGTGAGAGAGATTTGAGGTGTAAGCCCTTGTTTAATGCATCTTTCTATGTGAGAAATTTAAGGTGAAAGCCCTTGTTTCCACCCTCTGGGAGTAGCCATGGTGGATGTCATGTGTGTGACTCCATGACAACATCACGTGAGAGAGTCCGTGATGATTTTCTTGTACTTGTGCTTTTCACCCTCTAGGAGTAGCCATGGTGAACATCACGATGAGGTGACGACATCACGTTGAGTGATTCCGTGATGGGCACTTGTGCATACTTACCATACATGGGAGTAGCCATTGTGATTGATATCACGATGTGAGGTGATATCTTCCTTCTTCCACATATGGGAGTAGCCATGGTGGTTGACATCACGATGCGGTGATGTGTCTTGTATAGCTGGAAGTATTCCTCCCTAGCTAAGAGGGAGTTGATGTTATTGGCAGCGCCGGGCTTCTACTTCCAGCCTAGATCATTCTATAAAGAACAAATTAAATGATAGCCTAACGGCTATTTAATTTGTTAAGGCAACGGTTGATGAAGAGGCGCTTCATCATTACACATCATTATTGTTAATGAGGCCGACTTCACAGAGACACGATTATTAAAGAAGGCTAACATGAAGATTAAGGAGATGCGTCCCTTCATTATCATGTGTATATATATTTGATGCTTCTTCATTGCATCACATCGATTGTATTCATCATTAATAGTTCGAGTTTCAGTCAAGTGCAAATATATACAAGTGCAGATCGAAGGTTTTGAAGGAGGACAATATATTTATCAAGAGCATTGTATTATCTTCAAGTGATAGCGAATTACTTTGCTTCTGTGTTTGGCCTCTATATTGGCTTCATTGTAAAAGAGATCTTTGTTTATTATTCAATATATAAGCGATATATTTTTGCTGGGTTTTTCTACCTCAAGAGGAGGGTTTTTCCAGGGTATATGCTGTGTTATTGTGTCTGATTTTGAATTAAATTCTGAGTTTTATATCTGATCATAAAAACTAACACTTAGTGTCCTCTGGTTTGGAGTTTTAAGGGACTGGAGCATACAAGTGAACATAAACCAGTGGTCTGTAAATCCTCGATTAAATCTAAAATTTTAAATCCTAGATGTAAGTTTCAGAAAACTGGAAGATGGGTCTCTGGAGATTCTGAACCCTTGGTATCCTCGGTCTTGTGCAATAACTATGGCTTTTTTTCGTCTGAATCAAAGCCCTGAGTTTTCTTTGTGAAGCACATGGTTATAGTATTGGACATCTTGGGGTCTGTATCTCTCACTTTAATGTTTGTAAGGTAAGATACAATGTGTGATAGCCCTAGTAAAGAAGTTCTAAGATGGTAGAGATCTTTTAAGTTTGAATGGATTTAGATTGTTGCTCATGCCAATAGAAAATAAATTTAAACAATAGGGGGTTTTGATTCAAAATATGTTGAATGCATAGTTGCAACAAATGTTCTGAATTAAGTTACAAGAAACACAAGGAATCGATGTAGGATTGGGACCAAATGGGAGCAGGAGCAGGAGTGGGAACGTGAGCATGCGTGGAACAGCTATTGCATGCCCCTGCCACCCCAAGTATCTTGTGGGTATGTACCCATAGGGTATGTGGGGTGTACCCTAGTTGTCCTGTGAAGGCTGGGACATACCCATAGGGTACTGGGGCAGTAGGGGTGTGCCTTGGTTGTCCTGTGAATACTCCCAATAGGATTTTAAAAAATGCTAAAACATTCAGCTATGTTTGTTGGTAAAAAAAGATGGGTACTATAGATTGATCCTCGTGTAAGGTTTAATACTCCAAGCATCCCTTCTCTACCACTTGATCTAGAAACACCCGAGCATTCACCTTGCAGTAGTGAACCTCTCCTTGCATGTGACTGACTTGGGACCTACTTTTGTCAATATTTATTAATATATTATTAGGGCTGCGTCTTTCCTTTTTAAGGTCAAATGCCATTGTCAATTTGTCAAATATACAGTACGGGATGAGACTATAAATGTAAATATAAGGTTGAATGGCATTGCTCAGGGCTTTGAGGGGCTGTCAAATATCAGATGTGTAAATGTCTGCATGAGCTGTTTGGAAGTAATAAGTGGGAAAGAATTGTGGAGAAGCAATATTAAAATATAGCTGTAAATGTAAAATTAAAATGTAGTGGTAAATGTAAATACATAGCAATATTAAAATATTAATCCTCTAATTTTTAATGTTTGCTATGCTAGTTAATATTTTTGATTCATTTTTATATTTAATATTAATTCATCTAATAAACAAGAACATTTGTAAATCGCATATTTATTAATATATTATTAATTAATTTATTATATGTATTGATTATTTATAAAATTACAAATTATTTAGTTATTTTTAATATATTTATATACAATATAACAAATTATATAAGTAATGTTTTGATTTTTAATAATATGTATTTTAATAGTATATAATATTTTGGTTATTAAAATGGCCTAGGGGGCCGGCCATACCCATTATATTGATAATCACATTTGTTGTAGATTGGAGCTTGTTTCCATGATTATCTTCAAGGTTTTTCCTTGTCTAAAGATTACCCTTCTTCAAAGTTGTTTTCGTCTGCTGATGAGGCCATGCACAGAAGCTTTAAGGTGACAGAAAAAGGGGTCTTTCTGGAGGTTAAGTATGGGTCAGCCTCAAGAAGGACAAATACCCAAAAAATTGAAGAGTGCTGATCTAGAATTGTGGAGGCTGATTTGGACTGACTGATTTCAATTGTGAGTACAAAAAACTATACACATCAAGGTTAAAACTCTCTATTTTCTCATTCAGTTTGCAGCATTCTTCTACCAGAAGATGAAGGCAGATCACAACATTTGGGCAGCAGAAACAGGCAATCAAAGGACAGAAGACAGTAACTTTCATGGCGCACACTTGCATTGGCAGCATCACTTGGAACTTCTGCTTTGGGCTTAAGTGGAACAGAATTTGGCTTGATCTCTAAGGTTGGCTGAGTCTTAAGAAACTTCCACCTACAGGCCATAAGAAGTGGCAGCAGTAAACAAGATCTCCACCCAGCAGAATTTGTACAAGATGGCACATTTTTTAAGTGGCCTAACTATAGAAATTCTCTGCTGAGGTCTTAAAAGAGGGTTTAAGTGAGTCTGGCGCCCACCTAAAGTGGTTTAACCACTAAAAATCTCCACTAAACTCATAAAAACATGGTTTAAAATGTCATAGGTTTCTGCTCAGCATGATAGAAAATGGGCATAAGTGAACATGGTGCATGACAATGATGGGTAAATTGGTTCAGAATTCCGCCAAAGACTTAGAAGTTGGCATTAAGTGAAAGTGGCACACTTTTATGTTGGCAAAACCATTAAAATTTTCTGCTTGGGATGGTGAAAATAACGGCATCATTGGCATTCTCTGCCTAAAGTTCTGCCCAACTTAAACACAAACAAGGGCACATTTTTTCTATTGTTTAAGCTGTTTAACCAACTAAAAATTCCGCATAGGTTATCAAAAAGTGGCAAAGGTAGAGCAGACACACACTAGAACAGAGTTTTGCCATGATTTCAAAATTGGAAATGTTTCAGTAAGTGAATATTTGTCTGCCTAAGTGTCAAACAAGTTGGTTATTGAGTCTTGGGTGCACATCTACTGTGGTTAGGCCACAAAAAAGTTGTGTGTTCGTCACAAACATGTCCAACATATATGGAAGTTCTGCCTAAATCTGCGTTAAACGTGTAGAAGTGGTAAATGCTTGAGGAAACCGCACCTGGGCAGAACTGAAACCTTTTTAGTGGCAGGAGCACATAGAATAGGTGCCTTGCAGACCTAACTGCATTCAAAAAATGCACCTGACAATGCTAACAAGCCTTTCGGGTGGCTGAAACATTTATAAACACAGCACCTGATCAGTTTATGTCAAGGTTGTCTGATATTGCAGGTCTCTGTAATCAGCAGTTTTCATTTTCCTACAGCAGAAAATAGCCTGTATCAGTTGCATATAACAGCAGTTCCACATTTGTGCATAATGACAGTTTTCACAACCCTGTGTTCATGCACCTGACAATGCTAACAAGCCTTTTGAGTGGCAGAAACATTTATAAACACAGCACCTGATCAGTTTATGTCAAGGTTGTCTGATATTGCAGGTTTCTGTAATCAGCAGTTTTCGTTTTCCTACAGCAGAAAATAGCCTGTATCAGTTGCATATGACAGCAGTTTCACATTTGTGCATAATGACAGTTTTCACAACCCTGCATTCATGCATATAGTCTTCGCCTCTCCATTACAATGAAAGTCAGTGATTTCAGTTATTTGTAACAGTGACTATCTTGATTTGGCATGATGGCAGTCACCATACCCCGTTTCATACAAATACCAGCAGCTTGACAGTTAGCACAGTGAGAATTGAAAGTTGTTTTCAGTGCAAATCCTGTGTTTTTTTAATGAACTGTTTAGCTAGGATTTTGACTGATTCAAAAATCACCTTCCAGCCTTGTAGGGTTTAAGATTTTTGATGCAGTTTTTCCGATTTAACTGTAGGGTTTTGCTGTTTTGAATTTGGTTTCAGTCATCTTCTTGTGCTTAAGAATTGCAGTGATATAGTCACTTGTTTGTGTTATTGGGTTGACTTGAGGTAAAGACCTAGTGTTTTAAACCATATTTTCAGCGATCATTGAATGAAATGTTGGACATGTCCAGATTTGAGGGTTTCAGTCACATCATCATGCTAGGGTTTCATCTTCAGGTTTCGGCCCTTTTTATACCCTAGATTTGAGTCCTCAAGGTTGGAATGGTGAAGTCTAATGGTGGATAGTTCTGGTGTTCTTCAGAAGATTCATCAATTTTAGAGGAGTTGCCTCCAATCATAGAGGCCACTTGTGCAAATTGGTAACTTTAGTAGTGGCCATATTCAGTAACATCTATTTCTAGTGTTCTATTTCCAGGCAATGGTTGACAGCCTAATCTGAGGGCATTTACTGCCATTTAGTTAAGGTAGGTTTGCTTTAAGTTTCTTTCTTTCCTATTTTTTTGTAGCTTTTGGAGAGTTTTGCTTTAAAACATTTCTTTTCAGGATATTTAATTATTATTCTCAAATCCCTAAAAGCAATTTGTTGTAACCTATAAATAAGCGCCTCGGTCACAAGACATTCATAATTATAGTTGAAGTTATGCTTATGCTGCAGAAATTGTTGTTCAGGCTGAAGTTATTATTAAACTTGTGTTTATAATTTCATGAATTAAATTGAATGTAGATTGTAGCTCGAGTTTTGTAGTGGCAATATCGTCTACCTAGGTTGTGACTTTGTATACAACTTAACTGTTTAATTCTTGAAATCATGTTTTGTATTTTGTCAATCCTTGTTTGCACCAAATAATTGAGCTCTTTTTTATCCAGTTTGAAGGTATTGTCTGTACATGTACATGTTTAGACAGTTTCCTTTCCATCCACTATCTAAAAATCTCATTTGCAAGGTATGCCTGTTAATAGTTTAGTGCATGTATGCAAGGAAAAAATGTAGGGAGTTAATCATTTTCATCTAAGTTGCCGGTTTTGGTTTGGGTTTGTGGATCCGGTTTGTGATTCAGCTAAATTTATTTTGGGATTGGGTTCGTTTTGGGTTCTTCTGTACAAAAAAATCCAAATATATAATATAATAATAATAAAATTATAATAAATATATAATAGAATATATTAATAAATAATATATAGTAATATAATATATAAATATACAATTTTGATATTTATATATTACATTATATATATATATATATATATAATATGTTAATGTGTATTATAATGTAATATTAAGTATAATAATACATTATATTATATTATATTAATATTATATATTTATATATAATAATATAATATATAGTATATATTTATATATTATATTATATATTTATATATTATAAACCCTTATAGGTTGAGAAAAGTAGCAACCCCTTCTTCCCAACCAAGAATCCAAACATGATAGCATGTAGCCTTGAAATCCGTGAGAAATATTTGTTGTGACCCAAGATTCAGGATGACATTGAAGTGCTTCTAGAGAACACAAGTGATAATTGATCATTGCTTTGCTACCCAAGGTGAACTGGAAAGTCTTCGACATCAGCGAAATCCGTCCATACCTACTGGATATATTTTGTGGAAGCTTGATGTTGTTGTTGGATGGTGACAACCTTATGTTGTGGTTCCTTATCACTCTTGATATTCTTCACATTTTTTAGTATTACCCTCTAGCATAGGCTTACAGTCCGAAGCTGAAACATCCTTAAAAAGTAAGTCATATTTGCCACTTGGTTGTGATCCCTTATCAAGAATTTGAAGAAAAATTCAACCTCTTGTATTAGACTCTCCATCTCCAAAGATGATTTGGATTGAGAAGCTTGAGTGCATTGAATTTCTTCAGATCTGTCAAGAGAAGGTTCACCAAACAATCCCTTGAATGAAGAGAAGTGACATGATTCATTGTCTTTTGTTATGTGGTTAGTGCCTTCTAGGAATTGGAACACAACTTTGATCTTCAACTGCTTGCAAGGCCTCATCTTCCTTAGAGAACATGACATACTTGTGTAATAATGTGTTTATCTTCAGTCAGTCCATCTACCTCAAAGAATTGAGCAAAGCTTGCAGAGTAGTTGAAACCTCTAACTCTTTTGCAAAACCTAAGAATGCATGGGAAGAGACGCTTTCTTAAGATTAGTATTCCATTGGTGGTTCCAACTTTTCCTCTTTTGCTTCGTTCTTTTCTTTTTCATGTTCTTTTTCAACTTCTTGTTTCTGCAAACACATAAAGAAATTAAGTGCAGTACTATGCAGATCATTTGCTATTTTATCAATAATAGGTTTATAATATATCCAATCACAAAATTGCCATTAGGTTCATTTAGTATGAGGGTCACTTGAAATCCTTTATTTGCATTTGGAATTGCTAGTAGCTGTGTGAACTTCTGCCTTTTTGGACAGCTTCATCCATCATACATATTAGTTTCATGAAATCAGAAATAAGTATAAACTAAATGAGATGCTTCCAAAGTTGGAATTGCTGATGCTACTGACTAATGTGGTCTATTACTATTGATGTAAGGAAGTTAGTTGTTCCTTCTTGGAGATGGACCTTGATATTGTTGGATTGGAACACTATGAGGTATCTTCCCCTTCATGATTGTAACATCATTACACCTTTTGCAAGAGAGGATCAACTGAACTTTAGATCAGTGGCTTGGTTGAATCCTTACTATTTTACTAGAGGTGATCATGTTGTCATCCAACTCAATTGCATGCTCTTGGGCCTCAAATGATTCATTAGCCCAAGCTTCTTTGAGGAAGCAAGCTATATCCAATGAGAGAGCATTAATGAAACAACTCAGAAGAATCTCTAGAGAAGGCTTCAAAGTAATGTTGATTTCGCTGACAAGGTGATTGAATTGTGTGACAAACTTTCTCATAGGCTTGTTATTATGCTTCTTTGCATATGAAAGCTATGCAATAGAATATGACCATCTTCAGCTGGTTTGAAATGGTTAAAGATATTCGTACATAATGTCCCAACTAGTGATTGAACTTGCCTCAAGATGACAAAAGCATTATGTTGCATTTCCCATCAATGTCTCAACAAGCAATCAGACTACAAGATCTTAATGACCAACTCCCAAAATACCACATGCTATGATGAAGGTTGAAATGTGCTCATTTGGATGGTACTTTTGGAATACCTTTTTGGATCCGTGTGGAAAACCATGGGAAATTGCAAGAGAGGCAAAGGAGGCAGAGGCAGATGATTGTTGATGTTTTGATCACCCATTGTTTGTGGTGTTTCCTTGTCTAACACAGGGAATATCTCAATAAGTTCTGGTACAATTGTTGATGAAGAACGTTTGCTTGGAGGTGAATGATCGAGTGTTTAAAGATAGGATTAGTAAGATTTTCTATTGTTTGTGATCTAGTATAGACCTTATCGGCTAGAATGACACATCCAATTTAGAGGTGGTAGAATTGGCTTTTTTTCTTGAAGATTGGCTTTTTGTATCTCATGCCCCATGGTGGGCACTATAAATTATTGGCATTTTAATTTGTCTTTTTCAAGACAACACAAAAGAAAACAATATGGGTGTTATAAGCTCTCTTCAAATGGGAAGGGGAAGCTCCTTTATAATCTAAAACTAACCTTAGACCCTAGAATCTGAACAAAATCTATAAGTAGATACCTTATGCACAATAATTCTTAGGGTGCCCTGATGCAAAGTAGAATAAACTTATTTTGCATAGTCTTGGTATGGGGGAACCAAGGATCTTGACTTGGGGATGGTGGGTAGGGATTTTGGGGGTGGAGCCCCTAATGGGGTTGAGAGGCAACATCCCTTGTGAGGTTGGGGGGTAGTGCCCCTAGCATGTTTTGCCACCGAGCCCAATTAAGGCCTTTGACACAACATGGGTCTTCACGGTGCATGCCATTTTCATAACTTTATCACTATGTTTTCTCCAACACCAAGTCTTCACTATTTCAATATTTCTAGCCAAATCTTCACTCTTCAAAGAACTAAAAATGAACATGAAGAATCTAACTAGTCTAAATGAAGACTAGTCTAGGCAATTTTATAGCTTTTTTTGAGTGTTTATGGTGTGGGCGAGGTCCATTAGACTATTATGATTAGGGTTAGTGGCCCAAGTTTAGTATTTCTTAAATGCTAAATGTGGGGGACAGCTGCAAGTTTTGATATTCAAGGGATGTTGTTGAGTTTCTTGAGAGTTTGAGGGATGCCCTAGCATCAATGATCCCATTAGGGGGGATGCCCCGGAAACATCCCCTCTTGAGGGATACATACTAGAGATGTCTCCTACTTGGCAGCAGCGGTAGTGGCATGGTGGAGGGACGTTTCCTTGCTGTCTTGTTGTCTTGGAAACATTACCATCTCTAGGGACTGTAGTTTTTTTGTTTGGGGGGGGTGAGGGGCACGGGCGGGGTAGGGGGGTTGGGGTGGAAGACTCGTTCCTATGGAACATTGGAATAAACTAAACTAAGTTTGCCCCATGTTTTTGGCCTCTAGTATGAGCACAAGACTGAAATCAATTCTTCTCTCACAAAGGATATTTTATATCTTAAGAGTCTTAAGAGGAATCAACAACAATCACTTATCCTACCGACTAAAAGCAAGAACTAGTACATCCATGTATATGAAAGCTTTAAGGAGTAAACTAATCTAAGACATAAATAACACCAGATTTCAGAAATACAATAACTAAAGCTGCACACAAAGCTACAACTCAGACTATAGTACAAAGCTTGATGCTATTACCCACTTTTGATTCAATTAATGAAATTATACACACAATAATTGCAAATACAAGAAAACCAGATTGAACACAGATTTGAACAATAATTTCTGCTGCATATGTGTAGCATCAATTATCATTAAGAAAATCCTGTGCATAAAGCATTTATTTATAATTTTACAAGCCCCTAGTTTTGGGATTCAGGATAATCTTTAATAATCCAAATAATGAATGTCTTTAAAGCTCACCCACTAAAAATAAGTGAAAATCTGAAATAAAGCATTTCAAAGCTACAATGAATCTAAACAATGTTGATAAAATCTGACCCAAACTAGCTAAAAATAAGCTCTCTAAATGTGCCCTAAAAAAAATAGGCCACCTGCTCAAAAAAATAGATAGCTAATCTAAAAGCTCCATGTGGTACTTTCAACTATGGTAGATCCTTTGAAGAAACTTGCAACTGATGACTCACCATGACTTGAAACGACAATCCTAGCTGCCTTATTCAAATGGAAACTGAAATTGCTGATTTTGAATTTGAAAATGGCTGAAAACTGCTGAAATGATTTTTACACCACTGCCTACCAAATCCTTGTTTTAGATTTGACAAGTCAGTAACCACATATGCTAAATACATGCTCAAATCAGAGCTGTGAAAGATACTAAAAGCCACTCTGCAAACCCAGGTGAAAGTCTGAATCCCTAGTACTTGAGTGGATAGATGTTTGCTGAAAACACTAAATCTCAAACTTTAGAGGACAAACTGAAAATTATCCTTTTTGATCAAATCCTATCGAGATGCAACCTTGGTGCTTCAACTGAAATTGCTGAAATATGCTGTTGCAGGCCCTTCAAACCCTTGAAAAATTGAAACCTCCTTTCCTTCCACCTCCTCAAACCTTCTTGCTTGTGCTTTAATGCTTCAGATCAACAAAGTGGTGGATAAGTACTAGGTGTGCCTAGGAGGCCCTTGCTGGGCGAATGACGAAGAGTTAAGTGTTTTATGGGTAAAACCTGCTCATAAGATGAGACACACACACCCTAGGGTGTTTTGACACTTTTGGTTTCAACATGGGAAGCTTGTGCCTAGAGGAATTGCACCACTTGAATTTTGGTCATGACTAAAGAAGCATGTGCCTAGAGGCATACTATCACTTTTTCCTTGGTTGTTTTACTTTTTGCAAAACACACATTTGAAGATTGTATGCCTAGCTCAAGTGTGTGACAAAGGGCATTTACTACTTAACTTTTGACTTTGACTAGGAAAGTGCAAGCTTGGGAGGAGGGGGGAGGCTGTTCTTGTCACCAAGTTTTTGACACTAATACATGAAACATGTGCTTAGAATCACTTAACCTTGGCAGGACACCCAAATGTGTGCACTTTTGGGTTCTCAACCATTTTGAGCACTTAGCCAATTTTTAGGCCTAGCAAAGTGTGTGTCAAGTATCATTTTGCCATCTTTCCATTTGTAGACAATTTCACTGCTTTGACAATTTACAGTTGACATTCATCCATCAACTCTACAAAGACAATCAATGTGTCCATGGAATGGAGGATTTCACTTATGACATATGTAAAATGATGAAGGACTAACCATGATGCTTAGTAACTTTTGATGTTAGATTGACAAGAAGATTGATAATTTTTGGAAAACAAACTCTACTATGCAAAGTTTTGCAGGGGTACAACAATATGTCAAAATATAGAATCAGCCATGCATTAATCTCACCCTTGCTAACTTGCAGCAGCTGTTTGAAGGTGAAACAAATGTGAGTATGCTATGGGGCAGTTTTATGGGAGGGAGGTAAACTCATTTTGATATTATTTAGATTTATTCTAAAGCTGTAAGAGATTACTATGTATATGATTAAGACATGCATGCACTTCTCCAAAGAATTAAGAAATGAAAACATTATTTGTTAGGCAAAGAAACAATTTTTTACACTGACCAGCAACCTTAACAATATTTGCAAGCCAAAAATAAGTTGCAACAAGAAAAGCACTTTCTGTGGATATGCTTTCTAAGCCATCCATTATTTAAAAGATGCAGATCTTGGGTAGATATACGTGCAGTTGAAGTCAAGGAAATTAGATTTTGAAGACAAGGCTAAAGTCTACCTCAAGAATGGGTTGCTCTAGAATTTGGACAAATTGTGCATACAAAAAGAAGAGAGGCTTTTACTCACAAGGGAAGCACATAATTCCAAACTTTTGGGTCATTTTTGAGTTTGGCAAAATGATGGAAAATTTGCAAGGATATGAATATCGGCCTAAAATGCAAGAAGTTTCCAAATTCATATTATGATGTAGGTTATGGTGTACATGCAATCCTAACATTAGGAAAGAAGGATTTTACACAGATTGTCCTACTCTACTAAGCCATGGAAAAGCTTCTCTATGGATTTTATTGGACGCTTAGTAATGTCTAAACATGATCATGATTATCTCTGTGTGGTTGTGGTGAGTTCTAGAAAAAAGGTGTGTTAATCTCACAAAAAAAGAATATTGAGGCTCATGAATGAGCTGAATTTTAATTCACTGGTATATGGGTGCATTTTGGTTTACCTAACTCTATTGTTTCAGATAGAGATTCTATCTTTTGTAGAAGTTATGGATCGGCTTGTGGAGCAAGATGTACACGAAGTTCATAAGAAATACAATCTTTTCATTCTCAATCTGATGGGAAAACTAAAGTAGCTAATAGAACCTCAGCACAGCTCATAAGAGGGTACACCAACAAATGTCGAAGAACATGGGATGTATCTAAGATACATTCAACATTCCAATTATTGATAAACTCATACATTCACAAACAAGTCATCTTTTGAAGCACATTTCTGTTTCTTTTTCTACCAATCCAATTGATGATGCATATGGACAGCAAAAGAATGGAGAATTTTCAGAGGCAATAAGAGTATCCAAATTCATCGAGAGGATTAAGCAAATCTGACTAAAAGTTGGAAGACAACTAGAGAAGTCTCAAGCCAAGTACAAAGCTAGGAATGATGAGCACCCTCAAGAGGATGCTTTTAAGTTGGGAGACAAGGTTTGACTTTATTTGAGCAAAGAGAGGGTTCAAGGACAAGGAAGAAAGTTTAAGCCTGTATGTATGGGCAATTTACCATCTTAGAGCAGCTTGAGAAAATGCTTTCAATCTTAATGATGCTTTCAATAGTCAATTGTGAGAACTTGCATCTTTGTGAGACTTCCTTATTAGGTGAGCAGGCAAAAGAGAAATCACTTCCTTCCATTCAAGACATTGCCTTGAATTTAGAATAGGAATTAGAGGGTATTTTGTTACAAAGCTTTAGAGAAACAAGAAACTTTGTCTCGGTAGGTTGGGCTCAAAGGAAAGACACAAAGATAATTGAAGTCGTATTTCAAGAAGGTGTGAGTGATCTTACTACATTCTTTCAAGAACTAAGCTTTTGTGGAACCAAAATCCTTCTAAGAAAGAGAGAAATGATGCATATGTGTTAAAAGCAGCTAACACACTTAGCAATCAAATATGAATTCTACAAAAGCTTGGAACTAATGGAGGGACCATTTATAGATTGACACGATTGCCTTGGTTGCCTTGCCACAATAAATAGTCAATTGCACTTGTGAGAGAATTGGGTGTTTGTGTGAGAGCATCAAGAGTGTATTTGATTGTAGTGGTCTTGAGAAAGGTGTGACTAGACTTGTGATAGCGGCAATTGTGCATATGACGCTAAAAGTCTTGCTTGAATGCAATTGTAAAAGAAAATATAGTCAAGAAAATGATATCTCTTCCAATTCCAATGGTTGGGTTGTTTTAGTACATGGACTCCTCCAACACTTGTATAAGTAAAGGGCATAGCCCAATTGTAAAGGCATAAGTGTAGGAAGTTAGTGAGATTTGAATTCAATTGTTTGTAAATAGAGTTATGTTACTAGATACAATAGTAACTGGTGTAGGGTTGGGATCAAATAGCAGTGAGAATAGGAATGGGAGTGCGCATAGGATGGCTAAGGAATGCTCTTGCTACACTAGGAACCTTGTGTATATATCTTGTGAATGCTCCCAATGGGATATAAAAAAATGCCAAAATGTTCATTTGTCTGTTGGTCAAAAAGTATTAGTTTGTGGAGCTTGATCATCTATGATGTTAAATTTTAGCAACTTTGGCAGCCATAGTTTCCCCCCAAAATAATTAACGGGTGACTGCAGGGGGGGTGGAGCCCCTCCTCTGGGGTCCAGGGGGACCACCCCCTAGGCAGGGGCTCGGGGGCGGAGCCCTTGGTGGGATTCTGGGGCCAATGCCCCCATCTGGGGGTAGGGCTCCCGAAGCAAAAAAATTGCCATTTGTATTAATACCTGTTGAAATTGTTTTTTTGTAACTGCCTGCAACTGTGACAATTTCTTGTTGCGGATTTGAAGTGAAGAGTTGCGGGCATGTGAAGTTAAAACAACACGTAGCAAACAACGCGTGAGGGAGTTAGAGTAGTTGTGTGTGAGGCAGATTGATCGCTGGGTAAAAGTAACATGCATTAGCGTGGAATTGCGGATTGGCGGTCTTGTGTAGAGAGCATGTAGCAACATGTTTTGTTGTGCACAGAGAAAAACGTGAAGGTGTTTAAGTTGCATGCAACAGTTGATATTGCTGCTAGTTAATGTAACCTGTATCTTTGCCGGATAATTAATAAATTGGATAACTGTTTGCGGACATAGGCCACATTGGGTGAACCATGTTATTTTCTTTTTGCATCTGTGAATTTGTTCAGTCATTTAATTTTGTTATCTGCATTGGTTAATTGATTAGTTAATTGATTAGTTAATTGCTCCATCCTGTCTGAAAATCCCAACAATTGGTATTAGAGTGTACTATCCCTTGACAATCTGATGTGAATTTGCACTCAAGGAATATTACCAAACACTTCTGATGCAAACTGAATTCTTGCTGGCATTGTGGTTTCAGTCTGATGTATTTGCTTGAAGATGATATCAAAGTACTCTAAATGCTTGAAAATCACTACTGCAATGTCTAAACAATCACCTAGATGCATATATGACTTCCTTTTGTCTTTTATAATGAGTGTTCCACTGGGTTTTGGGGACAAGGACGGGGGGACAGCAGGGGACGTGTTTCGGGGACGTGGGGACGCGAGGACGTGAGGTCTAAGTTTGGGGGCGGCGCGCGGGGCGGAGGGGGGGGGGTGTGGGGGTGGCGGCAGGGTGTTGAAATACATGTAGTACTTGAAAAATAGTTATAAAAAGATGTATAAGTATAAGAACTATACATCTTGGAGACAACTTGGAGTTCCTAGACATCTTGAGGACACCCTAGCATCCTCGAAGTCCTAGTGGCATCTTTGAGACAACGACACTGGTGGTGGGCTGGTGGGGGAACGTCCCCCCCAAGTCCCCAAGTCTCTAAGACGTCCCCGTCTAGGAAACGTGGGGTTTTTTGGGGGGGACGCGTCCCCATGGAACACTGTTTATAATGCACTTATATGATTTCTATATGCAAATTATTCATCTACAGCCAATTGACAATTTGTCAAACATTTGGCATGCAAACTAATATGCAAATCAAGAGCTTGATAAATATAAACATTACATCAGACCGTAGGCATGCAACTTATATCTCCTTTATTGATAGACAACTTGAGTACTATTGGCGTAACAACTAGCACCTCTGGAGTAAGAGTTGGTACGGACAGCTATGCACACTACGCAATGAGTGCTCTTCAAATTAGGAGGGGAAGCTCCCTCGTTGTGCTTGACAAAAATACCTGCAAAGGGAAATAAACTAAACTAATTCCTGTCTTTTTGTTTCAGCTGTAGAGGTACAAGGCTTTCTCGAAAACTATATACGTTGCAGCTGAGAATTTTCTCTGGTTTCGCAGATTCACTAACTACAACTAAACTTAATAAATTAAATTCTATCCAGCTCCCTCAAGAAAACAGAGCATGAGGAAACGGAGCAAGGTTATGACTATCAGACGATAAACGCATTCAGATTCTCTACTTGAAGACAAGGTGACGCAACTATTATCTCAATCTGAACAAGTTTATTAGGCACAAAACAGATTTAAGAATCTACCAAGACAATCTTATGAAACCCTATGTGGCATAACACTTGATCATAACGGTAAAAGTTCACAAAACAGATTTATCATCACAATTGCATGAAACCCTATGTGGCATAACAATTGATCGTAATGATAAAGATGCACAAAACAGATTTATCTAAACTATGGAAAGAATCCACTATCACAATCGCATGAAACCCTATGTGGCATAACAATTGATCGTAATGATAAAGATGCACAAAACAGATTTATCTAAACTATGGAAAGAATCCACTATCACAATCGCATGAAACCCTATGTGGCATAACCATTAACTGTAATAGCAAAGACGCATGAACAAATACCAAAAGAGCAATATTGAGGGCAAGGTAGGCGCAGCATATATTTCTCTCTCAAGCAAAAGTTAATTACAAATGAGCAAAAGCTCTTATTTATATACATCAAGGTGTAGGTAACCCTAAAATCACCTTGAGTCAACTACAGTCTTGCAATGCATGCAAGATTTGCTGCCAAACCCTAATGAAGTAAACTATACAGTTAACTGGAAAGCTACCATCAGTTAACGATACAAATAACCTAAATGGACCATGTGCAAGCATGCACGTCCTTATTTAAAGCAAAGTTAACTGGTCACTACCTTCAGTTAACTGGAAACCCTAACCCTAACTCCTGTGATGATAATTCCAAGGATGAGATAAGCATGTGTTAAGTCAGCAAGTAAACTCAAGACTGAAAGTTGAGTTAACTGCTGCTCAAGACTCAACCCTTGAAATTAACTGCAGGTTCCAACTGGCAGATCACTCCATGTCAACTCGGTCTAACACTTCGATCAAGAACTCATCGATCTCTTTGTCATCTGGCACTTTGATGCTGCTCAAAACATCAGTCTGTTTTTTCAGTTCTCTGCCACTTTCTGTGATCGTGTGCATGCCATTTTTACATTCTTTAGTCGCCTTTCTGAAACTGGCTGCAATCACTGAAATATTCTCTAATTTAGGCGCCATAGGTTCACCTTCAAGGCTGTCACGAATCAGCTTCTCAAACTCTGCTTGTACTTTGTCCAACTCAACATACATGCCATCTTCCAGAAGATAATGACACGAAATCTGAACCACGAAACCGCTGACAAGTGCAAGTACTCCAACCACATCATCCTTGAGTGAAAACAACTTAGTAGAGATCTTCTCACATATTTCTGTCCTGAGAAGGTGCTGCTCTCTCCAAGTAAAAACTTTCTCTTGATCCTCGACCATCTCCAAGGCATCGCATGCAACTGACAACTGAGATACTAGAACACGATCCTTCGCTAAACTTTCTGCAACTGCAATCTCAAGTAATTGAACACCCTGACGAAGCTTATGTGCATCACTTCTCAACTGATACATATCTGCAAGAAGACACCGACCAGCAGCAACTAAACTATCAATCCAGTTGTCCAAAAGTCTGCCATGACTGACTAATTGATCCAGTTTTCGTTGTTCTGCAGGTGTACTCTGAGGAAGAACAGGTGCTCTATTCGGATTTCCATGAACAAGATCAGAAATGTACTGACGAAGTTGACTATTTTCAGCCTTGAGTAAGGCCTTATCTTCTCCATCCTTTGTGATTCGCTCTTCAAGATTATTAGTGACGATCTTAAGAAGAGTTACATCTGTCTCTCTAGTGGTCCTACCAAGATTTGCTTTAGTGAATGTAAAGTCACCAACTTCGACTTCATCTAAGCTTTTACCCTCTGGAGGAACGGCAACTTCGATTACAATCTCTGATTCTGGAGTCTTTTCGATATGTACCTGTTTCTTGATCTTCTTGTTTGACCTTCTCTGACAAGGCTCACCAAATTCAGATAAATCAAGGTTGTATGATGGTTCACGCCTCTGTCTTCCCAAAGACTTCTCGAGCCAACAAGATTGAACAATATTCTCAATTCGCGGAGAGACTGTCCCTGATGTATCAACCTGTGGTGGTTTAGGTGTCTCCGATCCTGCTTGAATTGGTGTCTCAGGCTCAGAATCTATGTCAATAGGTTGTATGTGAGGCGAACTAGGAGATGAAACGTGAGGCTCAGCCTGAATAACTGTCTCCACTGGAACCTCAGGAACATTCTCAATTTGTTTCTGCTTCCTCTTACCAGTAGCTCTTTTCCCCGTGTTTCCACTGAGTCTAACCCCTTCAGGAGGTATTATAATGGCCTTTACTCTGGGTTTTGCTCTAGAAGTAGAAGGCAACGAAGAGAAATCCTTTGGCGGCTCTGTTACAGGAACTGACTTTCGCGTTCGTTTGCTCTCCAAGAACAACTTACTAGTCTTGATAACTGATCTGGAAACCTCTTCAATAGAAGTATTCTCCTTAGCATACCAATCTGGTGAGCGAAGTGGCTGCCGAGCAACTTGATCTTTGACATATGAATAGAGAAGAACTTCTCCATCATCATCCGATAGACCATCAACATCTTCTGATAGGAAATCAGAGAGCTGACCGATAGTGAGTCTACAATAGTGACGACGACGAACCTCGAATTCATCTTCACAATTACCCCATAAATCTTCAAGTGCTGGCGTATGTGCAATCCCTCACCCTAACTGATTTGCATAATGACCGAGAGGATCATAGGAACGCCTCTCAGTATAAGGCTTGAGTTTGAACCTTTCTATCTCAGTAGACATAAACCTGGCATCTGTTGCTGCATTGCATGTGAAAATTCCCAATGTGAATAGAAAATTAGCCGCAGTCTTATGACGACTACGAAGAAAGAAATGGACATGCTGCATCTGTCTGAGGAACTCCATGAAAATGAGCTTATCTGAAGGGTATCTCGGTAACATCAGGGGCTCTCCAACATATCCATAAACCCGGATGTATGTGAAAGTAGGGAACTGGATAAACCAATCCGCCCAAGTCTCCATTGCTGATTTGGCCTCGGCAGAAATACGAATATGCATCTCGTTGTCAAGATCTCTCACGGTTCTCATGGAAAAGTGATCATTCACTGCTCGGAAGTCCTGCTCAGATTGAGAAAACTCTAGTTGAGGATAATACTCATGAACATGCTGAACACCGAGAGTGCCATTAGTTTTTAGAAGCCTGTAGCTACCTTGAAATGCAACCAAGTAAACCAAGTATGATATCATATGAAACTCGTGATACTTGAGAAAGTTAGTAATTTGCTGATGTAAGCAATCACTAATCAACATAGCCCAGTCAAAACGCTCTGTACCATCAAGAATTCTGGTAATCAGGTAAAACATCCATGAACGGAAAGTGCTAGCATCTGATTGACCGGTAACTCGGTTGAGTAAAGTTATCAAAACAGCAACTTCCTCTTTGAATTCGCCACGACCAACCTTCTTAGGCATGTTAGTTTTCTGAACTGTCAGCCACTTCTGAGCAACTTTTCTCTGTGAACATTGTTGATCAGCATCCCACATCTTCTCACAAGCTTCAAGAACCACAGTAAAGTTATCTGAGCGAGGAGGAATAGCAAAACATTTCTCTATGTCCTTCGGTTTGAGACTGCAAACAACTCTTCCATCTACTGATCTGATCTGTCGTGAAGACGAGTCATAATGCTTGATGCAAGCAAGAACGAACTCAAGATCGAAGATAGAAATAGGAATGGATGCCGCTGCCAGCAATCCGGAACGCTCAAGATTCCTCAACGAATTGCTGCTAACACCTTCCAGACTACTCAGATTGACCACTGGATAAACATGATTCAGGTCTGTATCTGAAGTTTTGATGAAATTATGAGCAAGAGCCGATTTCACCTTGTAATCAATGAGATTGAACTGCATTTTGAAAATGGCAACTTTTGACTGTAAAGTCGAATATACTTGAAGAACTTTCTGAGAACCTCTGGACAAGGCTAAAAATAGCTTTTGACGAAAGAAATTTTTGAAGTTTTTCTGGAACATGGGTTTTGTGCACAACTGAATTCTGAACACACCCAGATAGTTGAATTCTTGAAAAAAATGTGTTTCAAGCCCACATGCAAAGAAATTCTCGGAAAAAAGCACAGAGCTTCAGAATGAAGGCTACGGGCGATTTTCTCGAAAAAATCTAAGTCGTGGGTTTGGCTGCAAATGCTGAAATATGCGAACCCAGATGATCGATTCTGAATATGTGTTGAATTTCTTTGACATGCGAAGAAAGTACCTAAGGTGAGAAATAGAAGAAATAAGACAGAAGATAGAAAGTTTTGCTTGTCTGCTTCTGAAAAAATCTGCCAACCTCTTCTCTAGAACTTGACAAAACCTGCATGCAAAGTGAAAATAAAGTCTAGAATTGCCTTCCTCTGAACAATCTGAACTTGTTGCTTCGAAGAACGCTGAATTCGGACACCTGTAGCACCTTTAGCTTGCTGGTCGCTCAAGAAGAATATGAACTTCAGAGCAAAAGATGATGAAATAATGGACGCCATGGCTGAAATATATAGATTTTCATCATTGAAAATTCGCACTAGGCAAGGAATCCATGAAAAGTGCGCTTGGCTTCTAATTGGACCTCATCTTAGTTAACTGAAACTCAGATATGCTAAATAAGATGCCATGCATTAGGGTTTGCCTTTCAAGACTTCAGTTAACAACTTCATGCGGCTTTGACTTCAGTTAGCACTCTTCATTGAATTCGCCATCTTCACACTTGCTTTGGATTGACAAATTTGAACTAAGGCGACCCTTTTGATAAGTGAAGTTAGCAATCTTAATTGAGATGAGAAATCCGCCATATATCATGCAATAAACATTCTAAAAATAGCGACCCTTTTCAATCTTCAGTTGGCCTTCAAGAAGTGCACCAACTTCACACTTATGCTTGAATTTAATTCTAAAAATAACAACCCTTTTGGAACTTCAATTGTCATTCCTTGTAAAGGGCGTAGCTTCACTAATTTATGCTTCATCATAAAAATATCTAAACATGGCGACCCTTTTCAGAACTGAAGATAACAACTTCATGTGCCATACTTCACCAATTCATACTTCATCACTAAAACCTAAATATGGCGACCCTTTTCATAAGTTCAGTTAACACTCAAATGCGCCATACTTCACAAATTAATGCTTCATTATTCATGCCGTCCCTTTTGAACTTCAGTTGACACCCAATGAAGCGCCATCTTCACACAAACTTCACAATTACAACCAAATTGGCCATGCATGTGAACTCCAGTTGACATTCACTGATAATTTTCAGTTAAGTGGACATGCAATCAAGTTAACTGAACATGCAAGGTAGTTAACTGAACATGCAAACTAGTTAACTCGACATGCAAACTGAAAGATCACTCAACACGCCAATATATGAACTGAAGATGACAACCCAGAAAACGTTTAGTCTAACTGCAAGAACTCCAGTTAAGGTGTCCATTCAACTCTCTTTCGAAAATCCAACTTTGACCTCTTAAGAATTCCAGACTTAGCCAAATTTCATGAAAATTTAAGCTGAAACCTCACGGGACCTCTGTTCATCCTCTGACACTAGTTGACTGACTTCTCCGATTGATTGGTGACTGGTGCATTGCAGAGCTAAGTAAGAACTGATCAAAAGATATCTTGAGACTGCACGTCATAAAATGACATTGAAGGCCAAAAATCCAAGCGCCTTTTTCAAAAGCTGCGCTTTTTCTCAGACTTAGTCAAATTTTGACATCTGCATCTCGTACGAAGGGAAAGATAAATCCTTCATAACCTGATTTACCAACTAGGACTGGATCTCGGTTCACTGAAGCTAACTTCATTCGGACGATAGCGCAAGGCACATTTCTCCAGAAAACATTATCGAGGGTGAAAATCAAGGGCCCCTTTTTGAAAAGTTGCTCTTTTCACTCCAGACTTCCATCTCTGGAACTGACAAAAATAATACAAAAACTCCGATTGCAAGCTGCTGAGTCATCCTCTGATCTGACGAAGACAGGCAACGGAAAGCTGAACGTAACACGGACACATTGAACATCTGATATCATCAGAAAGAAAGCATTAAGAGTTTGAAAAGCCTAGGCGCCTTTCTCAAAATGTGCTCTTTTGCTTTTCCTTTGATATTCTGACTAAGATTTGACCCTACGTTCGACCTCAGGTTCAAGCACTTCAGCAACTCAGATTTACCCACTGACGGATGCGTCGTGAAGCTTGAACAAACGTGAGATAAACATCTTGGGTGGCATTTAGCCAAAAACCTTCATTTGGCACCTCAAAAAGATGGGCGCCTTTCTCAAAAGCTGCACTTTTCTCCAGTGTTAGCCAATTCTCGCTTTCGCCTCGTTTTGCACTATATCTTCCACAACTTGCTCGAAACAGGTCCGTTTGACAAGCTGGATAGCTCACTGCGAAGCTAACGTGATGCCAGGCAAATGTCTGCTGGAAGTGACAAACCCTAAAAACAGGATCTGAGCCCCTAAAAGATAGGGCGCCCATTTGAGAATGTGCTCCCTTCTCCAGAGATAGAAAATTTTGATGTTTTTCGTTCAGATTTTCATTTTCTTTAAATCTCTTCAGTAACAGACTGACATGACACTGACACCAACTCCATATTTGAAAAGCCCAAAAACGACCTTCTGACATCATTTTAACAAGATTAAGACTCAATTAAGCAAAATGCCTTAGTGAAGCAAAAATTTTGGTTTTGGGTACAACAAGTACAATGCTGGTATAACTTTGCCAAGACTCTTGGCTTTACAATATGAACTATTACAATGCCAAAATCTGAGTACAATGATCATCTACAGCAGCAACTTGATATAATCCAATGCAACTATGATTAATTGAATTTACAATGCTTAGATGACTAAATTTGCAAGACTAAATGTGCAGATTACATGCCTAATAAACTGAGATATAATGACTGATGTAAACCTGGAAATAGAGGCTGCCTTGACAAAAATATTCGATTCTCCTTATACAAGATGAATTTGCCTCCAATGATGCAGCGCCCTTTCTCATAGACACCTAACAATGCTTCATGAATATTCTGGGAATTTATTAAACCTTCTAGCTGCAAAATTGCACCTCCTTGACCAGCCGCCCCTGCCTCTTGGAAATCAGACTTCTAAATAAATTGTAGATGCTGTAAATCTCCAAAATGCATGAAACATCATCTCCATTCACCATAGAATGTAGTGCTGCAACCCTCTTGGAGAATCGATGCCAAATGAAGAAGATATATGCAAAGTCGTGCCTTCCCCAAAACTGAAATGAAGTCTGGAAATGTATATCAGAATATGCAAGATGCTAATCGACCCTAGATAGCAAAAGTTGATGAAGACTCCAAACACAAAATGTCTCAAAATTGAACCTCCAATCTAACTCAGCAAAATTGGCCCTTGGCCACAATTTCAATGAAATGAGAAGTCTGAAGTAACTCCTCCAATCTGCTGCAATAATTCAGATGATATTTCACACCCTCAAAATTGCATAACCAATGAAAGTTTTCATTCCCAATGGCTGGAAATGCAGAAACCCTAGCTGGCTCTTTCACCAAACAAGTTCTTCAAATCAAATAACAATCCTGGGTGAATGAGAAGCAAGCCCACACCCTCTATTTATTCTTTTCTCCTCAAGAGGTCGGCCTCTTCTAGAAGTCTCCAATAAAACATTATAATATTATATTATATTTACACTTTATTATAATAATATAAAATATAACTCATAAAGTGCAAATATGATATCTAACACAATATGTTATCCAACGATATGTTTTCTAACACAATGTGTTATCAAATAGTGTGTTATCCAACATCCATGATATCATAAGAAACCTCCAATTAACTCCAAAATCAATGAGTAGAAGCCAACAACTGACTGGGTAACTGCCTGAAGAAGACCCCCTAACCACGCTCCTTAGCCTACGAGGGTCAGGAATAGGCTAATTCCTCTGAACTCCAACACTCATGAAAAAGGGGACATTACACAGAGTGACGTTGTTTGGTCGTTTGGCAGGAGTCTCACGGTTGAGTGGGAGCAATGTCTGAAGAAGGGAAATTGCAGGTCGAAAAATTAAGTGGCCAAAATTATTAGTTATGGAAAATGTAGATGGAGGATTATTTGTATCAAAAAGATTTGTGGCAGGCATTGCAAGGGAAAGCAAAGAAACCGTTAGCAATGATAGATGAAGAATGGGAAATTCTGGACATAAAGGCATTGGGAAGTATTTGATTGTGCTTGGCACCATCTGTGGCATTTAATATATCCAAAGCGAAGACAATAGATGAATTGATGCAAACGTTGGCAAAATTGTATGAAAAGCCCTTAACTTTGAAAAAGGTATTCTTAATGAAGCAGTCATTTAATGTGAAAATGGTTGAAGGAGATTTTGTAACAGACCATTTAAATGAATTTAATACAATTACCAGTCACTAAACTTCTGTAAATGTTAGTTTTGATGAAGAAGTTTGGGCTCTCTTAGTTTTATGTTCTTTGTCAAAAAGTTGGAACAACTTGGTTATGGTAGTAATTCTGTTTCTGGTTCAAATAGATTGAAATTTGATGATGTTGTTGGTGTGATTTTGAGTGAGTAGATTCAAAGGAAAAGCACAGGTGAGACTTCAACATTGGGTAATGTTTTGTCTGTAGAAGACAGGGGACGATCAAAAGAGAGAGGAAGAAGCCCTGGAGGTTATGGGAAGTCATGAGGAAGATCGAGAAATAGAAGGTTTCCATCCTAAGGAAGGAAGGATTGCTGGTATTGTGGAAAACCGAGTCACTTAAAGAAGGATTGTTGGTCTTGGAAGAGCAAAGAAGGAGACAAACAACAACATGACAAGAAGGAAGCAAATGTTGTATGTAAATCTAATGATGATGCTTTAATTCTTTCCCTAGATGATGCTGATAATTCTTGGGTAATAGATTCAGGGGCTTCATTTTATGCTACGCCCTATAGAAATTATTTTTTTGATTATGTCCAAGGAGATTTTGGAGTATATTTAGGAGATTATGAACCTTGTCAGATTGTTAGAAAGGGAAGAATTAAAATCAAATTGCAGAATGGAAATCAATGGCTGCTATAGGAGGTGAGACATGTTCCAAAGTTGAGTAGGAATTTAATTTCAATAGGGCAGCTAGGAGATGAAGGCTGCATAGGTACCTTTACAGAAAAGATTTGGAAGGTTAGTGAAGGTGCATTAGTAGTAGCTAAAGGTGTTAAATTAGGCACTCTTTATTTATGCACAGGTAATATTGCCCCTTCTACATTAGTTGCTACAGGAAAAACTACAGTAAGAAAATTTGTTGCAGTAACAGCTACAACAGTCGCTACAGGTTCAACAGCTCCTATAGGAACAATTGTTGCGGGTTCAACAATAGTCACAAAAGTGGTTGCTGCAGGTTCAACAATAGACACATAAATAGTTGCCGCGGGTACAAAAACAACACTATGGCATCATAGACTTGGGCATATGAGTGAGAAAGGTATGAAATTTCTTCATTCTAAGAAATTATTGCCTGGTCTGAAACATATTAACATGGATTTCTGTGAGAGTTGTGTTTATGGGAAACAAAAGAGAGATTTCTCAAAGATGGGAAACAAAAGAAGGATGAGAAATTGGAGCTTGTGCATACAGTCATATGGGGACCAACTCAGGTATCTTCTCTCGGTGACTCTTGTTATTATGTCACATTTATTGATGATGCAATTAGGAAAACATGGGTGTATTTCCTAAAACAAAAATCAGATGTTTTTGAAATTCATGTAAAATGGAAAAGCTTGGTTGAAAATGAGTTAGGGAAAAAGCTAAAGTGTCGAAGGTCTGATAATGGAGGCAAGTATTGCAAAAAGAATTCGAAGATTACTATTCATTTAATGGAATTCGTAGACAAAAAACAGTTCGAGGGACTCCACAGGAAAATGGTGTGGTTGAGAGAATGAAAAAAACAATAATGGAGCGTGCAAGAAGCATGAGATTGCATGCTGGGCTGCCTTTACATTTGTGGGTAGAGGCTATAAATATTGTTGTTTATTTAATTAATAGAGGGCCTTCAGTTCTTTTGAGCTACGGTATTCCAAAGGAGGTGTGGATAGGTAAGAAGGTGAGTTATTCTTTTCTAAAAACCTTCGGTTGTGAAGCTTTTGCACATGTTGATATTGAAAATAGAACCAAGTTGGAAGCTAAATCTAAGAAATGTGCCTTCGTTGTGTTGTACCCCAAAATTAAAATTTTTGTTACACTTAGATATTTTGAAGAAATAAGTAAAAGTCTTGTTAAATCAGTCAAAAAGGTCAAAATTTGGGTGTGCAGGTCTTGCATGAGGGGTTAAAACGCAAAATTTTCAAAATCTGATGATCTGGGTCTACTCAAAGCAGCTTAATCTACAAAACCTAGATCTCAGTTTTTCATCCCTACTTTTTAGGAAACTGCTATTTTTAGAAATTTTCTAAAATTAGTAACGTTTTCTGGGTTTTTCTGGGTTTCTTTGGAAACAGATACTGGCAAAACTTTCTAAAAATAGAAAGTTGGTCCGTTAGGGTTCAAATTGATTTTGATTGGCTCAAAATATGTCTATATCAGGTTGGTGCAATCAGAATCTTGAAATAATCAGTTTTTCCCTAGTGGGTCTATTCTGCTTTTTTAGAAGCATAATAGGAGCTCCGAGGTCATCAAGGGAGGTCATTCGGCTGCCAGGCGTCAGATTCAACATTCAAAGCATTGAACAGAAGGCGAGTTGGTGAACAAGCACGGAGAATGGAGAAGGAAGTGAAAATTTGTGGAAAATTTCTAACACTGCCAGCCATGGGCGCCCCAGGTGAGAATAGGCGCCATCTTTTTAGGGCACTAAAAGATGAAATTAGGGTTTATGCCTCCAACCAAAGTTGCTCAGTTCTTTGTCAGCTTCGCAACAAATCCAACGGTGCAGTCGTCAGATTATCCAGTCATCCAAGATTCGAGGCCGAACGGAGAGGTTTCACACAGAAGTCAGAATGAAGAACACGAAGATTATCCAAAATGACTAAGTCTGGGAACTTTGGGCGCCCCTGGTGAAGAAGGGCGCCCAACTTTTTGAAGCACCTAACTCAGCAGTTAGGGTTTGAGAATATGCTCAATCTCTTCGATATTCAGTCAGCTTTGCCACGCCTGTCTCCGTTAGATCATCCGACTGGTCATCCTCCAGCAAATTCAGATCGAAGTCAAGGGTACAAAATGAAGGTTTCAAACTTGAAGATGAAGGTCTGATTAAAATGGCCAAGTCTGGAAGGTTTAGGCGCCCCAGGAGAGAAGAGGCGCCCAAGCTTTTGAAGGTCTAAACTTAGCTGTTTGACAAAGTTTATCCCAGGAGACCCCTCCTAATATCTCGTCAGCTTCGCAATGAGTATAGCCGGCAGTCAATCCGATGCCTGGTTCACCAGTTTCAACGTGATCATCTGTAGAAGAGGAGTTAATGAAGTTGCAGATCATGAAAATGGCTAACTTTGGACAAAATGGGCGCCCCTGGAAGGAAAAGGCTCCCACGAATTCGAAGGTTGAAATGAAGATTTTAGCCAGGGATGCCTCCAAAACAACCTTCTTAGAATTAGTCAGGCTTCGCGATGAATCCTTCAGCTCGCTCGTCAGATCAATCTGCAATCCAGAAATCGAAGGCGAAGTAGGGGGTCAAAATGGTGAAAAGTTGAAAATATCAAAAAATTGACTAACACTGCTTGAAGTGGGTGCCCCTAGTCAAGAAGGGCGCCCAACTTCTCATGCCTTAGAGAAATTTTCAAGTTTTTCAAAGTTTTCAAAAATTGCAAGTGATGAGGGCGTCCAAGTTAAATGAACAGAGATTTTAGGGTTTTTGAAGATGAAAGCAAAAGAAAGAAAAACCTAATTCAAGTCCTAAAGTCTATTTAACACCTCTCTTCAATGTAATTTTCATTATTTTTGCAGGTAGCATTCAAAGGAGAAAGTTGGAGCAGCAAGTTTGAAGAATTTTCTCAAGATTCAAGAGCTTAGTTTGCTGGTTTTTCATCAAAATTTTCAGACCAACAACTTAAACCCTTGCTTTTTCATGCTTTTTCATCCAAAAGATCAAGTTTTTCAAGGAGAAGGCCAAGGTTTTCAAATTTTCAGCCATCTGGGTCTTTTCACTTCATTCTTCTAAAGAAATTTTCAAAGAACTTCATCAAGTTGCAGCAGCGGCTTTTTATTTGCATGTCAGTGAAATCCTCAGTGCATTCAGTTTTCAATCATCTGGGTCCTCCCAAATTAGTCTTTTGAAGAAAACCCATATCACAGCTTTTTCAAGAAAATTTCAAATCCTAGGGTTGGCTGCTTTTTCGATCAGTCATCAACGTTTTGTAAATCTAATCAACTGGGTCCATTTCTAATCATATTTTGAACAAAACCCAGGTGCCAACTTTTTTCGTGAAAAATTGAAGAAATTAGGGTTTGTTGCTTTTTCAGGAAAAATTCAAAATTTTCAAAAACAGACGATCTAGGTTGTCTTGCAACGAAATTCTGAGCAAAACCCATATCTCAGAAAAATTTTCAAAAAAATTTGTCTGTTGGAGCAAGAAAATCAGCATTCTAAAAATAGAAGTTGCTCAAAACTTGTCTGAACATAGGCGAGTTTACAGTCATTCTTCACGTTTTCCGAAATGGAGTACAATCCCAATGTTTTCAAGACTGAATCAGCCCTCTATCATGATTACATAAAAACAGCTGAGACAAACTTGCATCACATCAAGCCGGTGTTTGATCTACACGCTTTGGAGAGCGCAGGCAACACCTCAATTAGGAACCTGGGACACTCTGGACTCCTCGCAGCAACGTCGATTCCTATATCAGTTCAGAGTCTTGAGTTCGTAATTGCTTGCATCAAGCATTACAACTCGGCTACAAGGGAGATCCAGTCAGTGGATGGCAGATTGATTTGCAGTTTGAAGCCTGATATGATCGAGAAGTGTTTTTCCATTCCCCCATGGCCTCAAAGTGTTACTATCTCAAAGGGTGAATGTGAAAGGATATGGGAAAAGCACAAAGACAAATATAGCAAGAAGATTGCAGTGAAGTGAATGAAAGAAAAACATAAGATTTTGTCAAGTCACACTAAGATGACGTCAACAAAGTTTGAGAAAGCGGCCAATGAGGTCGAAGATTTCCCGAGATCTGTTGCAGATGCTGAAGATATTCTAGAAAAGTGGTGTTTTGCTATTGAGGGCATAGATGCACCAAACCGGGACATAGTTTCTAATTTTCTAACGGATGTGATCGAGCTTTAAAGCAACTTTCTTCTAGAAGCTTTCTTCCTATTCTTGGAATGATTCTTATCCATTCTTTGAGAAGAGAAAGAAGATAAAATGTAATAGTTGGCGTTTCCCGCTTTTTCTGCTTTCTTAGGTGTTAGATGTTATCTTCTTCCTAGATTTAGTAATAAAGCTTGCTTGCTGAGCAAGCCCTAGATTGTGAAAGCAAGGAGATTTTAGGGTTCCCTACTCCTCTGCTTGTCTATAAATAAGAGCCTTTGCTCATTAGTTTCTTTAACCATGCTAGTGATAACAAAACGCTGAGCCTATTGTGCCTTCTATTTGTTATTCAAGTGTTGTTCAATTGTGTTGTGATAGCAAATTGTTGAGCCTCTTTAGCCAACAAGGAGTTAGTGTGATTGCTGTTTCTATTGTGTAAGAATAAGATTGCAAGCCTCTTTAGTTGCAATTTCTTGTTCCGGGCATGTTAGAAGTGAGTTTTGTACCAGAAGCTTGAGTAATGAAATCATGAGCCTCCTTTGCCTTGGTCCAAAATCTCAGATTTCCGTTATTTATTTTCTACTTTTATGATCTTGATTTCAACTTGCATTGAAGTGTGTAGATGTTTGTTGAGAGAGAGTTTATTAAAGTATTTTGTAAGAAATCTACCTCGTTCATTTCTAGTTTCTCTTGCTTTGCTTATTACTTGAGAAGTTAGAAACGTCTTTAGTTTAAGTTAGTTGTAGTTGAAGTTCTTAAAACAGAAAATCTCAGCTGCAGCGTTTGTGTTTAATAAACCTTGTGCTCTAAGTTGATCAAAACGATAGGTAACTTAGTTCTTAGTTTACTTCCTTTCAACACCATCAGCAAGAGGGAGCTTCCCCTCCTAATTTGAAGAGCAGTTTATCTGTGCATAGCTGTCCGTTTCAAATACGCATTCCAGAGGTGCGAATTTAAACGCCAACACGTTGGATATGGCATAGATGAATTTTCTTATTGGTTATGGGATTTTGATAATCAAAAAATTATTAGAAGTAGGGATGTTATATTCAATGAGAAGGTTTTGTATAAGGATCAATTGTAGGAAAAGAAGCATGAGCAAGAAAAAAGAGAATATGCGGTGTTGGATGATATTCTAGAAAGTAATATTAAATGCCAATATGGTGAGCAAACAACATTGAATGCCAATCCATTCGCATAGACACATCTCACTATGTGTTGATCAACAATCTCTTGAGACTCATTATGAAATGCCATTTCCAACAATCCCTTTGATCTCTTATGTGTAGAGGCCACAAGTTATTCTTTAGATGTGGACAAAAATGGATGACTATTTGTAGGTTGAAAATGAGAAGACGATGGAGGGGCCTTCATCCCTTCAGATCCTTTCTTTAACAAAGGATGATTTGATTTATGACCTGGTATTTGATATGCTTTTTCTTGCTCTTCATTATATGCCAAGACTTGTCTTTTGGAATGCCATTACCATCTTTGCTTTGACAAAATTTGATGTCTTGTCCAAGGATCTTGCACATCGACTTTATGAGCTCAAATATTTTACTTTACATTCACCACAAATCCAAACATAACCCCCACCACTTGGAAGTTGTACCATTTCAACATATATCCAAATGGGAGAGTTTGGGTCTGTTTTGAAGCGGGGTCGGCTCACAAAGCTAGAACCAATTGCCATTGTAATACCTAAGACAACAAGTTCAATAAGCAACACATTCAAAGAATTGAAACAAATGAAATTTGAAAACAAAAATATATAAATACAACTTAATAGTTAATTCATTTTAAAAAATTATGTGTTACAAATACCTAGAAGAATGAAAACAAACCAAAAACCTCAAAACAAAACAAGAGAGTTCATTTGTTAAAAAAATGAAGGAAAAATAAAAACCAAAAACTTCAAAAAACCTACCTCTTTTTAAGAAATCTTCCTCTACAATCTCCTTGACAACAAATGAACTCTTGCAAATGTGTAGAAATAACACAAGCAGCTTGGAGCCCTCTACAATCAATCTTCAGCTCTATTCGTGCAATGGCAAGCAAGAAAATAAGTTCAATGGAGGGCAATATTTTTGTTTTTCATTCACAATATGAAAAATGAGTTTTCTTTTCCTTTTAGATGTTTTGTATTCCAGATTTTAGGGTTTGGGGGGTGAAATAGACTTTTATAAAAATGTCAAATAAAAGTGAAAAAGAAGAAAAGGCAAAATTTGCCATCTTGGTGCTGGTAACTGCCAAATTCACTCCAAGTTCACTTGGGACGGACCTGCAAGCTTTGGGTGGGACCTTGCTCGGACCTGCAGAGAACCGAACTTAGACCTTGAACTTGGGCTAGACTGGACTGGGATCTGAGCTTTGCAGGGGCCGGACTTATAACTTAGACTATATATGATCAATATTTTCTTCTTACTTTAGGATCAAATTGTTCTGAAATTTTTCTTTATGGAAAGGAGATTGGGAAACCCAAATGTCTAACATAGACAAGCTGCCTCTCTTGTCAACAATGTATGTGTCAATCTGTTTCTGTTTGGTAGTGCAAATTTTGGTAGCAAGAAGAGTACATTGAAAATCTGCAACATCTTGTGAATGTACAATTCTTCATCTTCTTTAAGTGATAGGTAATAGAGTTTGATATTTTTTAATCTTCAACACCATGGATGCTAAGATAAGTCTACATGTTGAGGCAGGAGCCATTTGGTCTAATAGCTTGAATCTTTCTGCATGCCTTTTATGGAATGGGTTTTAAGCTTGTGATGCTGCTAGTTTTCTAAACTATGTTTGGACAAATTTAGCACAATTCTCCACCTCCCCACAACTTGTTGTAAGTTAAGCAGTTTGCCGTTGCACACACCTTGATCCATCAATGAAGTGCTTGGAGGCCTTCATTGGGAGAGAGCCTCAAGGCCCTTTTGTTGGTACAAGGGGCAACCCTCATCCCTAGATCCAAACTCATTCCCAAGGTCCATAGATTCATATCCATAGCTCATAGATTCTGAAATTCTTCACCACCTTCCAAGATTTAGATTCCTCATTTGCCACAACCAATTGCATAAACATAAACTAAATTTCATTGGATGAGTGTTGAAAAGCCCTCCTTGTTTGGTTCCATAGAGTACATGTAAGAAGAGAAAGAAGGTGAGGTAAAACAAGGGCTATCAAATTAGAAATAGGATCAATGGCATATAGTAGCTTATAGAAATGCAATAAATAACGCTTTTTTAGAAAACTACAGGTCATGGATATTCATATTATCTTAAAAAGCTTTGGCTGGACAGGATCAAACCTAGCCATCTTAAGTAGGTTGTTAGCTGTAGGGATGTGGTTAATTGGATTAGGAATGACATCGGTTGTTGATTGATAAATGATTGTACAATCAAAAGACAATAGTGTTGTGACCTTTTTCACACATCGCCCCATTCAAAATGGGGACCCCCTAATTTTTTGCTTCATTCGGGTCTTTTGGCTTGGGTCTTTCGGTCTGTCTCTCTTTGTCGGTTCTTTCTGTCTGATGGTGTACTTCTCATTTGACCTAGGTTTGAATTTTGGCTAAGTCTGGAGTGTTTTCTGGTGAATTAGGGTTTGCAATATTCAAACTACTTTGGGGTCAAATTGGGTTGGCTAGTTAATTTCTGAGCTTAGCACTATTGTTAGGATACTTTGAGTAGGCTTCCTCTGAATTTTCACTGAATTCTGGCAATTTTCTATTTTTAGTAAGTGTCAATTTGGAGTTTGTTTTCTCGAGATTTTCACGTTCTGACAACTGCACTACATTCTGAGCACTTTAACTCATTACTGGCAAAATTTGAGCAGAAACGGGCGACTTGCTATTTTTAGCAGTTCTGCCTTCGGAGGCAAATTCCAGGGTTTACATGTTAAATTTTCATATGCATGTCTGGAGATTCTTGGTGGGTTTTTTGAGACCTTCGCAGTGATATGACATGCAAGACAGGACGACAACTTTCAGCGTTCAGCCTTCGGAGGCTGTAATTAGGGTTTGCATGCAAGTTTTCTCAGCGCATGTCGGCATAATCTTTTTGGGTTTTCCGAGAGCTTCACAACGGTGTAACATGCAAGCAGAACTAGTCACTCTTCAAAAACTTGCTATTTTTAGCCAGTGCTTGCATGTTGATGATTTTTCTGGGTTTTTCTGGGTTTTTCAAGATCTCTCGGTCAGTGTGACATGCAAAATCATCTGACAGTCGGTTGATCACCTTTTCAGCCACTTACTATTTTTAGCAGTACCACCTCGGTAGCTGCCCGACACTTCAGAATCATGAACACAGTGACATGCAATAGAAACGGAGTTAAAATGGGGTCATTCGAGGCACATGTAAGATGAAATAGGGTTTTGAGCTTCGGGACTCAAAATGAGGGGTCAGACGCCAGAATTTCCGAAAACTGAAGTATCCCATCATGATCAGCATCTTCCAAGGAGTCCACGGGTAAAATTTGAAGACAAACGGAGCACTTACTATTTATAGTAAGACGTTTTGGAAACAGGCTATAAATAGAAAGTTAGCCTCAGGCGCTAGTGTGGACTGGCAAGTTTACCAACGAGGATCACATCATTCAAATTTCAAGTCGAACGGAGCTAAAGAAGTCTCAAAATCAAGCAGCTGCTATAAATAGTAAGCCACTTTAGAAACATGCCAGGAATAGCAAGTCAGCGCGAAGCCCCAGTATGAACAGGTCAAGCAAGATGACGAGGACCCCATGGCGCAAATTTCAAGTCAAACTGAGGTGCAGAGGATGGAAAATTAGACACTTACTATTTTTAGCAGGTTGGCATAGAGGAATTAGGGTTTCCTAAATTCAAGGGCAAAACACGATAGTCATGCTAAAGCAGCATCCAGCCACGACCAACACTCTTCAGGCATTCAACATGTGAAATTTGAAGACATTCTGAGCAATTGCTATTTTTAGTAAGTTGCTAAAAATAGCAGGTTCAAGACAGGCATCAAGCACCAGCAGGTCAACCACATCCCGAGGTTCGAAACAAGGCAAAATCGGGTCTTCTGGAGCTAAAAATCAGCTCAAAGTGCAAAATTTGAAGAACTTTCTAAAAGTAGAAAGTTAGGGCAAGCTGGGGTTAGCATGAGCAAATCACTCCAAATTTGGCAAATGGCATGAAATTCACTAAAATTGATAAATTTTCAAGTCCAGCCAGTGAAAAACGCCATTAAAGCTGAAGGTTGATGAAAATTCTCTAAGCACTTCAAATTTGAAGCTTGATACTTCTAATGTGCCTTAAGAGGAAGATTGGGGCCTTGAAAATTTCTAAGTATTTTAAATTTGAAACTCAAGGTATGATTTGCGCATTTGCTAGTGAGTGGGCCCTGGAATTTGACTAAGTCATGAAATTTGAAGCTCCATGGGCAAAATGCGCCCAAGCTTGGGAAGATGTGATTAAAAGAAATACTAAGTGTTTCAAACTTGAAGTATGAGGGGTAAAATGCACCCCCAATTGGAAGTAGGACCCTTCAGATGCGCCCAAGCCTGGGAGATTGTGAAAATTTGACTAAGTCATTAAATTTGAAGCTCAAGGGGTGAAATGCGCCCAACTTTGGAGGAGACTTCAAAATTTCTCTAAGGCATGAAAATTGAGGTAGGACCCCTCATGTGCCCCCTCAAGTTGGAGAAAATGTTTCCAAGCAATAAAGTGAAAAAAAAGTGAAAGCTCCACCCTTCTAATGCGCCTGGAAAGAGAAGAGGAACTTTGAAAATTTTCTAAGTATTCAAAATTGGAAGCCCAAGGCCTTATTTGCGCCCAAGGTGAAGAGGGGCCTCTAAAACGTCTAAGTGCTCAAAGTGAAAGTAGAGTCTCCAAAATGCGCCTAGACTTGGAAGGAGCATTGAAAATATTCTAAGGTGTGGAAATTGAAAGCTTAGCTTGCCAAATGCGCCCACCAAGTTAAGAGGATGATTAAGAGTTTAATGTTGACAAACTAGAACCATGACCCATCAAATGCGCCCCCAATTGAAAGTAGACCCTTGCAAATGCGCCCAAGGTCATGGAAGGTGATTGAAAATTTCACTAAGGCATAAAACTCGAAGCCCACCCTTTGAAATGCGCCTTTGAACTTGGGATGGATTGAAACTTTTAAATTGGAAGTGTGACCTCCTAAATGCGCCTGGAGAGGAAAGAGATGGCGATGGACAAAATGTTAAGTGTTCAAAACTTCAAGTCTGACACCCTATATGCGCCCAATCTTGGAGACATTAATATTGAAAATTGCTAAGTGTTAAAACTCAAAGCAAGCACATCCAGATGCGCCTTCAAGAAGAGTGAAGAGAATGAATGTTCTCTAAGTGTTTAAAATGGAAGCACAGGATCCTATATGCGCCCCGAGCTAGGGTTGAATTGAAAATTTCTTTTAAGCGTTTCAAAGTGAAAGCAAACATATCCAGATGCGCCTTGAAAATGATGACATTGGAAATTTGCCTAAGTGTCTTAAACTTGAAGAAGACTCCCCTGAATGCGCCTTAAGGAGAGGAAGGCGTTTGAATTTTGACCATGGCAAATAAATGAAGTTGACCAACTCATATGCGCCCAAGCAAGTGGAGAGGATATAAAGACGTCTAAGGCAAATATTTAAAAATAAAAGCACAAAGTATCAAATGCGCCTAAGCTTAGGCAAATATTCAAAAATGTTTCTAAGGCCAAACTGGAAATACAACCTCCTAGATGCACCTTGATGGAAAGTTGAAGTTGGAGATTTAGCTAACTCATTTCAAAATGAAAGCTTGATATATCATATGCGTCTTAGTTAAGGGGACGAGTGAATGTTAAAGGTTGGAAAATTAAATATTCCCCCCCCTCTATTACGCCTAGACTGGAGAATAAAATCAAAAACGATCAAAGTGTGAAAAAATCTAAAATAATCAAGTACGCCTAAGTTTGATGTTTGGCTTGAAATAAATTAAAGGGCGTTGGAGAAAAGGATAAAATTTGCTCTAGGCAAATAATTTTAAATTTGCTTAGGCTGGAGAAATCATTTAAAATTTAAAATAATTATTTTCCAAAGTTTAAAAATTAAATTCCCCCTTCGTTTGGACACATAAAATTTTAGAAGTCGGGAGATATTAATTGTGGGGATTTTATTTTGGAGTTTATTCTGGACGGAAAATAATTTTGCCTAGCCATTTTAAAATGCCGACGATGATTTTTCACAGACGCTGGCGAAATGAATAAATTTCTCGAATGAAATTTAATGGCATTGAAATTAAATTTTAAATTTTAATATGCCATTTTAAAAGCGGTGAGATTTTTTTTATTGAAGTGAATTTTAATAAATTTCTCGAAATTACTTCAGTCAATTGGAAATAACTGGCGGTCGGGAGGGAAATTTTAAATTCAAACAAGGAAAGAATCTCCCAGATTAGCAAATTTCTATGACGACTGAATGATGGCTGGGAATATTCTCTCTTAAATTGGAAAATTTCTAAGTCATGATGAAGAGAATTAATGGCATTTGCTAAATTAGGCACCAACTTTCAATTATAAAACTTCGAAGATTTTCATTTCTACTCACAAAATTGCAGAGCTTAAATTGTGCTGAGGCTGTGAATAACTGTTGTTGAGATTTAGAATTGCTGAAAGTTGAGAGTTGCTGAAGATTGAGTGTTGAATTTGATTATTTCCCTGAGTGCTGGAAGTTGAAATTGCTTGAAGTTGCTAAGATTTAAAAATTTCTGAAGTTGCTGAATGCTGAGAAAGAATAAAATCTGAAGTAGAAGTTGCTGAAGTTGAGAAATTTATTTCTCCAAGTTGCTGAAAGTGAATGCTGAGAAGAAGTAAAATTTGATTTTTCGAAGTGCTGAGATTGATTTTCTTTGAGTGCTGAAGTTAAAGTTGCTGAAATTAATTTTTCAAAGAGTTGAAATTATTGTGGCTGCAAGTTGCTGAGAATTTAAAGTTTTAAATTTCTCGAGGTTTGGAGTTGGAGTTCTACTGTTGGAGTTATTAATTTTATTTTCTTTTTGCAGCCAACTCCATTTGCCAACCATCTCACGAAGTTTTTATTTTAAAAGGTTAGAATTACAATGCTTGCTTTTTTGTTTTGCAGATGGCTGAAAGCAGCAGGGGGGATGTTGCTGGAACAAGCAAGGCTGGAGCCAAAGCTGGAAATGCTGAAGGTGGCAAAGAAAATGCTTCCAGGCAGGCAATTATCAAGCAGTTGAAGAAGTCCTTTATTCCAGAATCAAAGTTCGTGTCGAAGTTTGGAGGTTTGACGGACACCAACCTCGGTTCTTTCAACCTTGAAGCCTTCAAGAGAAGAATGTATGGGCAGGGTGGTAATCCTCCAACTGTGACCTCGCATAACATTGTAAAAAGTGGGCTATATGCGGCAGCCGATTTCCCACTAGCAGTTCGATGTCCAGAGCTTATCATGGAGTGTGCAAATTATTACAACTCAGACCACCGGACGATTGTTTCTCTGGATGGCATGCCGCTAGCTAATTTCACGGCTGAGGCAATTGGCGAAGCATTCAGGATCTTGGCCATGGACAAGATGTTATACAAGTCCAAGGAGAAAGTTGATAAGATGTGTGCTGCATCTTTCAAAAAGTGTGCTAAGAGGATTAACATGACGTGGATGAGGAAGCCAAAGCCTCCTGGCGCCAAGTTACCAAAACAGATTATTTCAGAGGAGCTAAATCAGGAGTATTGCGACTTGATCATGATGCTCAATTGAGTTAATGGCAGCCAGCAGGGATATGTGTTCGAGCCGTGGATGTTCTTCTATATCAACGTGGTGCTGGAAGGAAAGGTGGATGTGGATTGGGCGCAAATGATAAGTGATAACATCAATGAGCAGTTCAAAAATCTAAGGAGAACGAGGACGTTCTACATGAGTTTGTATGTTATCTACATGCTGGCTCGGATGACGAAGTACAAGGGGCTGGCGTACCAGGAGCCGATTGGGTGTGGCTTCAATCAATTCAAGATTCATGAATCTTGCAGGCAGTTGCATCTCACGAGCACCTCTCATTTCACGAGGGTGAATGACGCCTTCACAATGTACCTCGCGAGGACTCTTCAAGGAAGATTGCAGCAAAGAATATCTAAGGAGGCACATGAGTTGATCGAAGAGTACGGGTTTTGGTTTGTCCAATTCCCCAAGTTTACCTATTTAAGGCTGCCAGGTCACCATTCGTATGCCTACCAACTGCCGAGGTATCCTACAGATAGAATGATCATGCTCGAGGTGTCTAGGCAACTTGTGGCCTATGACAAAATTATAAGAAGGAAGAAGAAAGGAGGCTTTCACTTCCCTATTGTTTTGGGAAACTCGCTTGAGGAGTGCCCTTCTTTGCAAGCAACCAAGGAGGTAGAGGAGGAATTGCAGTTCTACCAGCTCACTCTCCATACCAGCCGACAGGACTTTGATCCTCGAGGGAAGATTGGAATTGTGCAGGTTGAGAAGTATAGGCACAAGGCTCATTTAGAGGATTTTTGGGCAAATGCACAAGATGAAGGTGAAATTAGAAGAAGAATGTTCTCCAGATTGCCTCTGAAGCTGATCAGAGAATGCGAGGTGGTTTAGGTTCCGGATCAAGTTGATGAAGATACCAGACTTACACACCTGGACTACGAGTCAATAAAGAACACGCCAATCCCACCCCCGGATTGGGCTGAGCCAGAGATTACAGACTTAGACACCTTGTCTATTCTTGTCATGACCTTTTCGAGGAGTTGGGTGGATGGGCATGTTCATAGGTTGAAAAGATCGATTGCCCTCTCGTACAATCTCATGGGTGATCGGAGGCCACTAGTGTCGGCAAAGAAGAAGAAACAGATTTCCCAGGTTGCGGAGCCACAACAGCAAGAAGAACCAATTCAACTTGAACCTCAGAGATCAGAAGAGACATCGCCTACTTAGTTGTTGGAACGACCCTCCAGCGTACATGAAGTCTCGTTGTTTGCAAACCAAAGGGCTAGAGTGAATGAGGAGCCCGAAATTGGAGAAGTTAACTAGCCGTTGCCAAGAGAATTGGACAGTCAAAGTGCCAATGCTCCTGGGAGTGCCGATCAGCTGGAAGATGGAGAAGAAACAGAGACAGACATCTGCTTTGATCGTGCACTTGAAGCAGCTTTTGAGGAGGAAGATATTATGGAACCTGAGGTTAGAACCCATGAGGAAGATAGTCAACATATGGAGATGAATGAACCTCGACCAAATATTGCTCAAGGGGAAGTTCGTGAAGTCGAGGCAACAGAGGAGCAGCCCCTTATTGTTTATGGTGCTCAGCGGAATGCTCCAAATTGGCTCTCACGCGCAATAAGGAGAGATTAGGAAGATGACACCGACCCGGCGATAGAAATGGAGGAGCTCTTGAATAGAACAAGTGGGTTGCCCAAAAGGAAGAGGGCTAGAAAATATTCTCGGATGGAAACGAACGGGGCTGGTTCACGCACTTTCCATGTTGCCGTTCCGAGGGAGGAATATGACTTGAGTGATGTAATGCCAGAGAATTACATAGTCACTACAATTGAGTTAGGGCGTCCCTCCGGAGCTTAGGTTGTTGAGGAGGCAGAAAATTCCTTCCAGGCACTGAGGGATAGGCTAGTACGAAAGGAGGAAAAGTATAAGAGATTGAAGAAGGAGCATAAGGCGTTGGTCGGATATGTACAACACCTAGCACGTCCATGTGCTCAAGAGAACCCAGCAGTAGAGCTTCCACCTGAGCTGCCACGGGAGTCAATTAGTGGGCTCGAAGAAGTGAAGAGGGCTATTCAAGAAGGAGATAAATGGATAGGCGGTGTTCGCACTGAGGCGGAGAAATTCATGGCTGATCTTGTCTCCTCTTTTCAGAGTGCTTCTGGTATCCTCTCGTACTTGGAAAACATCGAGCAAGCTTGGGGTGACACTCATATATTCTAGGACAAGACCATTCCTCGCCTCGCTGCCCTGATGCGCGTACCCACACAAACTTTGGTCAATGAAGGGGTGATCCAGGCCGGGGATAGATATGACTTTCTTGGGTGGCATTCGGCTGCGTTCACTAGCAAAGGCTTCTTCGACATGGCAACGGCGGAATCATCTAAGATTAGGAGAGCAATGAGAAATATCCATGAGGGCATCCTCAATACATTGGATGCGTTGTTCGCCAAGAGACTAACTCCTGAGGAGGTGGAGGTAGACGGATTGAAGGCAAGGTTGCAGCCTTTCTTCTCCGAGATGAGGATGTTTGCTCAACTTGACTTTGAGAACATCTCTACATGTTCAGCTATCATTTAGAGCACACAGGAGTCTATTGAGACTTGGAGAAAGTCTTGTGATCGGCAGGAGCAGATGGTGGCTATTCTTGAGTATCAGCTCAACCTTACTTCGGCAATTTCAGAGGAGGAAGTTGATTTAGTGCTGGCCCGGTTCGTAGCTTACGCGGTTAGAGAGAACAATGGAAACAAAGTCATAGACGAGAATCTTCTGGAGGGATAGTGGGCATTAATTGCCCATAGTGGTCAAGGAGGAATCTGTTATTTTTGTACTTATTAATGATGCCACTCCTCCACCTTATGGCGGTTTTTAGGGTGAATCTTGTCTAGGGTTTTTGTGGCTTGATCTGAGCTGTCCATTGTACTTTGATCTGGACCATCCATTGGATTGGCCAGCTATATAAAGGGGAGTCCCCTCATTTGTACACTAGTTAGTTAGTGGGATATCGGATCGGACTAGAGAGTAGACATTTTGAGAGAGTTAGAATAGTTTCATTGCATTGTTTGAAGGAGAAGGGGAATTCTCCCTTTGAGAATTTTGTAAGAAATTGTCACGAAGGCTAATCATAATAAAAGCATTTCATTGATGGTGAACTCCACTTTTTTCATGAGTAGTTTGTGAGGTTTCTTCGTCCTTTGACTTCAAGTAGGACTTAATTTAGAGTAATTTTCATGCAGGTAGTTAATTATGGGTGGTTATGTTTGATTTGAGTGAGCTTCATAAATCCATACCACTAACAAGCTTACTGATGGTGAGTTTGTCCTGCGTGGTCAACTGGAATACCCTTTAAATTTAACTTCGGTCAAGATTCACGTGTATGTATGCATCGTTTTGATGGTATTTGCATTATTGAATCGTGATTTGAACATCTTTTCGCTCCTTTGAAGATTGCACCAACCTTGTCGAAGCTGTCCAGTAGGAGGCAAAACAACGTTCGGTTGAAGTTCATTGAAGCCAAGCTCAATACCCCTTGCATTTAGACTAGGACTTAAATTTTCTAAATCTCTGCAGCCACTCAATTCCGTTCAATTTTGATTAGTTTTAGGAAAAGTCATACATCAACGCTAAATCATTCGCACAAAGTCCCCTCCAAATCTTTAACTTGTTGTCAACTGCAAACCTTTTGAACGATTGTGTAAGTCCCCTCATGAAAAACAGCAAATCACAACGAACCTACTGAGGGTATTCCAAAGCATTTCGGAACCTTGGAGTTGAACATACGAACTTTCTGGCAATCTTAGCGTATGGGATTCTTTGATCAAGAGAGAGAATGGAGTAGCCTTTGGACAACTTTGTTCTGCTGATTGGTGCAGTCACAAAAATCACATCAACAAATAGGATACTCCATTTTTCTTACATTGAATGTTGTCTATTAGGTAATCCTGTTCTTAGTATTCTATTTTTATGGACCATCTCTTCATAAAGGAACAGACAACCAAGCACCTTGAGTTTGAAAGAACTTGAGGTGAATCGAAATTCAACTGATTTTTCGTGATTCTTACATCTCATTACAAGAACGGCTTTTCATGCCAAGAGAAGCGTGCCTCTTTGAATCCCTCTCTCCCCTAACACAACATCCCTTGGAAGCAGCTGGACTTATATACCCAAAAGCCATATTATTAGGAAGCAATAGGTAAATGTCCTTAATTGCGAAGTATCTTCATCTTGTATTGTCTTCCCATTTTCTTTCATTTCTGTCAAATGTAGGAATTTTTTAATGAATATTGCATATATATTTCTACTATTATTTTTGAAAATCAAGTATTCAGTTGATTTTTTTTTCTTGTACTAACATATGGTGATTTTAGAATTTTTGCAAAGGCTAATAGATGAAAGCTACACAGCACTGATTGATGATTCTATTATAAATATTGTTGTATTATCTAATAAATTTGGCAATTGGTATCTTTAAATAAAGTTTTAATTGTTAACTGACTCTATTCTGATTGTTGACTAGGTATGTTCTTGTCAATTTGTCAGCAATTCGAGAAGAAATGCAATGCCCCATTTGTTTGGGTATGCAAAATTTGGTCCTTTTAAAAAAAAAAGTGTTTATGCTTTATTCATTTTGTTTTGTAAGTTGAACATGACTATAATAAATGTATCATTGATACAATTGTGGGTTATAAGTTGATTTCAATGAATTATTGAGCATCAAAGTTGTGTGGCTTTAAGCTAAAGTCCTGTTTTTCTAAATAAATGTTCTGGACTAGTGCTCATGCATCCTAATTGATTTATAGCAAACAATTAATTAGAATTTGGTTTGGGCTTTGGGGCAAAGTCTATATTTTCTGTTTAAATGTTTTGCTGGGTCCGATGATTCAACTATTTATGAAAGGCATGCTAATTAGTTATTCTTATTTTTTTTATGTCAACACTGTTTATGAACTTAATTAATGTGAAGGTAGCCATCGCTGAACTTTATACGCTTCCACAATCACAACAATTTGTTAGAGCAAGTAGTGTATTTACAGCTTCAATGCTCATATATCTTTGTAACTGTATTTGTCACTTGTGCATCAAAACAGAATGAATATAACATATAGAACTTACGAGAGCCTCTGCACTCACTTGAAGTCGAGTCACATCATACCAAGACAACATGAATAGTTATATAATGTTTGATCGATACTATTACTTCTATATTATTTACATTAGTCCATCCACATAAGCAGTCAAGGAGTCTTTCTTACATAACTTCTTTACATATAGATTGTTTGCTGCTTCAAAAGAAAGATGCTTTCCTCCAGTCTTAGCCCGCTAAAGGTTTCATTGCTGCCATCTCTTCCTTGTCTTTATTTTTCTCAACTTCTTAAGTTAATATGAAATCTAGTTGCCTACAAAAGACATTTGGAATATCTCATAATTGTGTGTTACCATACATGCAACTTCTCTCCTTTCTTGGAAGACAAACACGTAAAACATGGTTGCAGGAAAATTAATGGATGTCGATTCAGTCTAGGATAGCATATCATCTTCCAATTTACATAGTATAAATGTCTTGACCTATTGTTTTAGGACTTTGTGGTGGTTTTTATCTTTGTTATGTGTTTATCTCAACCCAAACTTCTCTTTCACCTTTTTTTTAATCAAGAATATATCTTTCATCAAACTTCCTCCTTATCACTCTTCAAACTAGGGCCAATGACATTCATGGCCATTTTCTCCTTTTTAACAAAGTTAGTGCTCATTTTTGTTGGGATGCATATAATCTTCTAGCCATGTCACAAGTCAATCCTTGGTTTTCTATGCAATTTTTGTTTGTTTTTATCATACTTATTTTACATTATCTCAGAATTTAACCATGTTTTTCAAAACATGGAAGAGTCTCTTAGGCTTTGATGTTACCATGCAAATTCTTAAGCACTACTTGATTGAAACTTGTACTTAGCACATGCATGCTTTCAAATGTAAATCATATATATATCTTCTTGTAGGCTTTGATGTGTGTTGTACCCAAACCAATTTTTTTTTTGCTTCATTAAGGCATTTTGCTTAAAAGAGTCTAAACCTTGTTAAAATGATGTCAAAACACAATTTTTGGGCAAATCAAGTATGGACTTTGTGTCAATTTGATGTCAGGAGGATACTGGTAAAATTTGAAAAAAATGAAAATTAGGGTTTTCAAGCACCCCTGTTTCAGGCCGTGAAACCCTAAAATTTGAAACTTGTCTGAATTGACTAAAAATTGTTTTGATTGGCTTATTTTGCTTCATGATTTCAATGGTGAAGTTAGTTTCAGTTAAAACTTAGTTTAAGTTATTTTCAGTTAAAACTCAGTTTAAGTTTGGTGGGTAGTTTTCACTTTTTCAGATGGAAAGTTAGGTTTTCTGAGGTCGTTAATGGCAAATGGCTAGAGACCAGGTGTTGAAATCTAAGCCTAAAACGCTCAAATGAAGAATCTGTGGCGAGATAAGTTCTAAATAATGCTTTGTCTCGAAGGAGAATTTTTCACTGAGATGAAAATCATCAAAGATTTTCTATCTCTGGAACACCAGAGCCCCTGGAGGCCAAGGGCGCCCTTGATTTCAGAGGCCCAGATTTCAGTTTTGAAGTTTGTCACTTCCAAGGAGACTTGTCAAGAATACTGTCAGCTTCGCGATGAGCTATCCGGCCAGCTTGAAAGATATGTCTAGCACTTGTTACGGAGAATTCGTCGAGAAATGAGGGGGATGAAAAATGACAAACATTGGAAGGAAAAGCGTAGCTTTTGCAAAGGGCACCCATCTTTTTGAGGGATCAGATGAAAGATTTCAACTAAACGACACCTAGGATGTTTGTCTCACATTTGATTAGGCTTTGCAACGCATCCGTCAGCAGGTCATTCTGAGTTGCTGAACTGCCAGAATCAGAGGTCAAACACAAGATTAAATCTTGGTTAGAATGATAAGGAAAAAGCAAAAGCGCTCCTGTAGGCCAGGGGTGCCCAAGGTTTTGGAGCCTTGAATGTCTTCTTTTTGGTGATCTTAGATGTTCATCCTGTCCGTGTTACTTCTAGCTTTCCGTTGCATATCTCTGTCAGATCAGAAGATGAGTTGGCAGTTTGCAGCTGGAGTTTAAGTAGATTTTTAGCCAGTTGGAAAAATGGCTATCTCTAGGAACAAAAGCGCCGCTAGAGGCCAGGGGCGCCTTTGATTTTGAGACATCAGATGATGAAATTTGATGAAGTGTTCTCTTGGAGCTTTTGTCAGGAACAAAGCCGACTCCATAGTGAGCTAGCTATTCAGTCTTGAAGTTTTGCCAAACATGAGATGCGAGGAGGTCAAGTTTACCTTCGTAAGTGATGAAAATGGTGAAAATTTGTCTAAGTTTGGGGTCAAAAGCGTAGCTTTTGCTAAGTGCGCTTGGATTTTTCAAGCCTCAGATCTCAGTTTTGTGGATTGCAATCTCAAGGAGTGTTTTTTTTAGTTTTGATCTTGCTCTTCAACGCAACTGTTAGCCAGTCAATTGGGCATGTCAGTCAATCATAATCAGTGATTGAATAGAGGCTCTAGTGAGAGTTGAAAATCCAAATTTTCATTAAAATGGTTAAGTCTAGAAAGAGATGCCTTAAGTCAAAGGTTTACTTTTTGAACTGAAGATGACTAGGCGCCCATGAAAGGTGGGATTTTAAATATTATTTTAATATTTAAATAATTCAACTTTAAGGGGGATTATTTTAATTGCAAAAAAGGACGATTTTAGCTTGCATGTTCAGTTAACTGATTTGCATGCTGAGTTTAACTGAATTAATTAAAGGCGGCACCCTTTTTAGGGTTATTTAGCATTCTGTTACCTTTTTTCAAGCTCCAATCAGATGAAGTCGAATTGTTTTGAGGTCCAATCAGGATTTAATTGAATATTTTTAGAGGTGGCACCTAATTGCATGAAGATGGACGATTTTATGCTTGAATTTATTTATTTAAGTCATAAATTCGCCATTATTCTAATACCAAGTTCAGAGCAAAGGCAAATTTCTTGAGCAATTGAAGATTCGAAGGTGCTTTGAGTTCAATTTTTCAATGTCGGGTCCAAATTGTTTAGAAGATTAATTTTCCAGAGTTAGATTTTTGAGTGCATGCAAGTTTCATTGAATCTCAATCAAGCATAGGCGATTTTCTATAGAAGCAAAATAAACAACAAACAAACTTCTATCTTCTGTCTAATTTCTTCTATTCTCGTCTTAGGTATTCTTTGCATGTCAAAGAAAACGACAGAATATTCAAAATCTGATTATCTGGGTTCACATACTTCAGCGGCAGTAGCAAAACCCATGTCTTTTTACGAGAAAATTTCCCCGTAGCTTTTATTCGAAAGCTCTGTGCTTTTTTCCGAGAATTTCTTTGCATGTGGGTCAAAAACGCATCTTTTTCAAAATCGAGTTATCTGGGTTGCCTTAGATTTCCATTGTCTACAAAACCCATGTTCTAGATTTTCTTAGGAAAATTGCCCCGAGTGAGCTCTAGAACCCTTGCTTTTTCTCGACTAAAAACCCTTTGCATGCCTTGCTAAAAAGCATTTTTTTCAAATTTCTGACATTGTGGGTTGGCTTAGAATTTCATTCTTTACAAAACCCACATCTTAGAATTTTTTTGTAAAACTTGCCCCTCGACAGGTTATTTTTAGCCTCATCAGGAGATATTTAGCTTTTCGGAAAAGTTGTCAGAATATAGCCATGTTCACAGTCAACAGGTGATTTTTTCAGAATGCAATTCAACCAGACTGAATTCAAGACCAAATCGGTCTTAATTCATGATTTCGTCAGAATGACTAACATGGATTTGCGTCAAGTGCATCTGAAGGGTTTATTCAGACATTTTGATAGGCATAGTCACCCAAGGTTCACATGGTTTCATACCTCGTATAGCTGATAGCCTTCAAAGGCTAGTTTAGAGGGTTGGACACTGTTGGAATTCTGTGTGTGCAGCAAGTTCACGTGTATTTTTCACAACTGGAGTGTTCGCGGTCAAGCTTCGTGGTTTCATCATGCAACACTCTTTCATTGAGAAGAATCAAGAAAAGCATCAGAAGCGTTAAGTTGCAGAGGGAACAAAAGTCATCACTCCATTTACGGAGCCGCCAAAGTCACTCAAATCCTGTGCCATTATCTTCGTAAAGATGGTACCTACGCTGATCTCGAGGTTGTGCAAACTGAGTTCCAAAAGCTTGTTCGTGATATCTTGATGGAGATCTTGTGGCACCAAGTTGGATCACTTCTCAGTGATGACAACTAGTTTCAGAAAGGCAACTGAAGAGGTCAGAGTATGCATGGGAGCAATTAGGGATGGTGATAGAGAGTTGAGCAGGCAGATTATCATCATGGACAGCATCAAAGTCCCAGAGGATAAGGCAATCGATCAGTTCGAGGATAGAGTCAAGAGCAGCAGTTAACTCAACATCCAGTCTTGAGTTCTTATTGCTGATTTCATACACACACATCTCTTCCTCGGAATTATCTTTGCAAGAGTTTAGACTTTCAGTTAGGAGTAGTTAACTGATGTTAGTTATCAGTTATTTTTATTTCAATAAGGACGTGCATGCTTGCACTTGTCCAAGTTCAGATTAGTCTTGTTTCGGTTAACTGATGGTAGCTTTCTAGTTAACTGTATAGTTTCCTTTATTAGGGTTTAGCAATAAAATCTTGCATGCTTGCAAGACTGTAGTTGACTCAAGGTGATTTTAGGGTTCCCTACACCTTTTGATGTCTATAAATAAGAGCTTTCTACTTATTTGTAATTAACTTTTGCACGCGATAGTAATATATGCTGTGCCCACCTTGCCTGTAATATTGCTGTTCTGTATCTGTTCACGAGCTTTTGCTGTGATGATGAATTGTTGTGCCACCTTGCCTTAATGTTATTGTTATGGTATTTGCTTATCTTAGTTAATATAGTGGCTAGTTTGATCGTTTATTGTATGCGTGTTTCGCCAATGCAATTTGCTGTCCTAGTTGGCTATTATATGTTTTGTTTCTAATAAGCCTATTTAGATGAGCAAATAGATGTGCCACCTTGCCTTCGCGTTGTGAATCTGTACCTAAAGCTTATTATTTGATGTGTGTGTTAATAAACCTATTCAGCCAAGCAAATTGTTGTGCCACTTTGCCTTCATGTTGTGAATCTATACTCAGTTTATTGTATATTTGTTTGTTTCCAATAAAATTCTTCCCAGCTGAGCAAATAGTTGTGCCACCTTGCCTTTATGTTGTGAATTTGTACCTGAAGTTTATCGTATAGAACATTCCTGCTCCATTTTCTCATGCTCTGTTTACTTGAGGAGACTGGATAGATTAAAGCTTTAGTTTAGTTGTAGTTAGTGATCTGCCAAACTAGAAAATCCTTAGCTGCAACGTTCTTGGTTTTCTTAACCTTGTGCCTCTTCCAGCTGAGAACAAAAAGATAGGATTTATATTACTTTTCTTTTCCACGTATTTCAGCATATGAGGGAGCTTCCCCTCCTAATTTGAAGAGCACTCATTACGTAGTGTGCATAGCTGTGTGTACCAACTTGCACTCCAGAGGTGTTGTTACGCCAACAATGTGTTTGCCTGTGAATGCCCTATGCACACATCAATACCATGATATGTTTGGAAATACAATTTTTCCGGCCATCTACTCCTGAATATAATAAAGTTTGCACAGATCTATTTTCACAGTGCAGCAGGATGTAGGAACTGCTTCAACTGCAACTTTCATTGTTGAGGAGGGGACTGCTCCTGTAGCAGTGTCTAGATGTCGCTGCAACAGCAACATCCTGCATAAAGAGCATTTCTCCATCCAAAAGAACACAATATAAAAATATTTTCCACAGAAAACCAGTTTAATCCAAAAAAATGCATATAAATATATCTTTTCAAGTTGTGGGTTCTGTGCACACTGGCTTATTTTGTGAACTTTGTATATTTGTTTGTAATATTCACTTTTCTCCAAATTATATCTCCTTTTACACTAAGTTAATCTTCCATGTTATTTATATATATGTATATGTATTATGAATCATAAAAAGATATTATAGTATGCGCATATGTAGCTGATGTTATAAATCAAACTACATACAAACTTTTCAATTTGCTACCATTTGGGGAAAGTTTTATTTATAATGTTGGTTGCATGTATTATATTTATCTTCTATTTTTTTTATTCTTTAATAATTATTGAGTTACATATCTTTAAATACATCCGCTGTCAGTGTACCCCATGCATCTAGATCCCAATTAAGTTGATGTGGAATGTGGATTTTGCCTCTTGGCGTAAACCATTTAAGGTTGGTCACCTTGGCAATATAATATGATGTCATCTAATAATAAAATATTATTTGATTTTTATTTATTTGTTAGTGTGAAGATAATATGTAACTGTAGAGGATATACTCTGTAGAGTAATCCTCATTCAGATTGAATAGATCTGAATGGCATGCCTTACTCAAGGAGTGGTTTCCTCTATCGACAACATTTATTGGGATCAAGGATGAGAACCAACTCGCTTATTTAGGAGCAATAAGAGTCATGTTCCCTTAGAACAAACAAAAACATATTTTTGAGTTATATGTATGAAGAAATGATGAAAAGATCTTTTGAAAATGTTTGAGATCATGACAATGATGAAGGGTGCATAATTATTATGTGATGATTTATGCCTAACTAATCTACTAGATAATATTGTAAGGCATGCTTTTAATTATTTTTTATAATGTGAACACTGGCAATAAGCAGAGCAGCATTAGATAAAGCTGCTCCATCTTAAACTACAATTTACAAAATACAATTTTTTTTTCGCAATGGAAACATAGCCATCAAAGTACAATATATGTTTTACTACAACATCTGAAAATGTGAATTGTGCCTAAATATTGATTTGTTTAAATCTTCAAACATATATTTTGCATTTTCATTTGTCTCTTTCAGGATAATTCAAAAGGTAAAACTTCTCTTTAAATTATAAGGGGAAGCTCCTTAAGTTTAAGCTATAGATAAAGTATATCATCACACTTTACAATATTTCTTTTGTGTTCTGGAAAGTTCTACTTTCTTATTGACAAAATCATAAAAAGTTACATAATATATATGAGATACATCAAGCTGTAGATATTAAATATATCTACCTACCTAACCTACTTGATACTGTAGAAACAGTATATTAGACTAAATTAAACTAATAACCTAATTGACCATTAATATATATAAGAATATAATTTATTCTAACATTTTGGCGGGTTTTGATGAATGCAACAACCATTTGCTTGTCTTTTTGCCTTGGGTACAAGCACAAGACTTTAATGTAATGTCCCCATTTTTAGCACTACACTTCCCAGTGACTGTTGGCTTATTTCCAAATGCCCGTAGGCAGGTCAGAGGCAGAATTAGGGTTTCCAACTGTTTGGAGGTCTCTTTGTGGATTCAGGGGTTTGCATGTCGGAGTTTTGCAGTTTGGTTTATGGATTCCTTCTGGGTTTTCAGAGAGCTTCAGAGGGATGTGACATGCATTTCAATTAGGGGTTTGCATGTAGGATTGGTTTCTGGATTCTTTTTGGGTTTTCAGAGAGCTTTGTAGTGGTATGACATGCATCTGCATTTGACAACCTTTTCCGGACTTACTATTTTTAGTAAGTTGCGACGACTGCCCGGTTTGTGCTCAAAATGCATTTGGAGTCATTTACTATTTTTAGCAGTATGCTATTTATAGTAAGTGCTATTTTTAGTAGTTCAGTTTGGGGGTTTCTGGAGGGGTTTCTATTTATAGCAATGGTCGGACTTGATGTTGCTATCTTCAGTTGGTCATAGTTTTCCTCATTGGTCCTCTGTTTCGTGCAGTTTGGGGTGTTTGGCATACACTTACTATTTATAACAGTGCTATTAGTATATATAGTAAGTCACCTTTGGGGGAGTTGGTCCCAGGGGAGTGTTCACGCAACAATATTATTTATCAGTTTATTGTTGGAGAGCCTATGGTTGCAGTTTAATATTTGCTTTATTCGACCACTTAAGTATTTTATAAAGTTATATTATAAACTCATATTAAGGGGAAAAGTGGTCATTGAAGTGTACCTTGTGCCTAATGAAACAACTTCAAGTTGTTTTAAAAAGCTTAATTATTATTTTATTGCCTCCTTGAAAATGGATGCCATAAGGAGGAGATTGATATTTTAAAATGTTAAATAATTCCAAGGGAGAATGGTGTTGGTTTTCTAGGGTGAAATTAAATGATTTTTGGAGTCCATCGCCCTAAGTTTTATATTTGAAGTTTGGCTCTCATTTTGATTATCCATGATTTGACGACACAGAGAAATGCTGCCGGTTTCATTCCAGGTTGCTTGGGCTATGTAGAGAGGACGGAAACCCTCCTTCGGAAGAAATGATGAAGATTTATCAATATTTCTAATAGTTTGGGTGTGCTTTCGATTGCTTTTAGTTTTGGTGTGTAGTTGAAGGTTTTGGAGTGATTTATTTCAGTTTCTGGGTGTTTTGAAATATGGGCCTGAACCTGGTTTTTGGCTCGTTGCTCTGAGATGAATGGTCAAATCAAAATGGGTATTGATTAGAGGGAAGGGCAATCTTAAGGCAATTCCAGAGAGTGCTTATTTGCATTTTTTGGTGGAGTATATGAATTTCTAGATCAAATTGACCCCCCTAGGAGGATGCCATCTTGCTGCTACCAATCCTTGTTTGAAGCCATCACGAGTTGTGGGTTGGACGCTGGACTTTGGGAGTTTTCAAAGGGAACCTTGGCGTTGGAGAAGCAAGTCTCTTGCATAGCATTGCTGGTGGAGTTGTTGGACACTTTCAAAGTACTTCTTGCTGCTGTAACAGGTCATCCTAGGTCTGATTATGCTTTTGTAATATTCTGATATAAACAGAAAATGAATGCAAATGTTATTTGTTCCAATCTCTAAAGGAAGCCTTCAGTATTTTGTATTTCTGTTTATTGTGTTGGCGTAAAAACTAACACTTCTGGAGTGCAGGTTTGTATGGACAGCTATGCACACTGCGTAATGAGTGCTCTTCAAATTAGGAGGGGAAGCTCCCTCGTAGTGCTGGAATGCGTGGAAAAGAAAAGTAATCTAAGTCCTATCTTTTTGTTCTCAGCTGGAAGAGGCACAAGGTTAAGAAAACCAAGAACGTTGCAGCTAAGAATTTTTTGGTTTCGCAGATCATTAACTACAACTAAGCTAACTACTTTAAATCTATCCAGTTTCCTCAAGAAAACAGAGCATGAGGAAATGGAGCAGGAATGATTATCTGATGATAAGCCGGGTATAGACTCACAACGTGAAGGCAAGGTGGCACAACTATCTGCTTGTCTGAATAGGCTTATTGGAAACAACAATACATGATAAACTAAGTACAGATTCTCAACTTGAAGGCAAGGTGGCACAACTATCGGCTCAATCTAAATAAGTTTATTATTCACACACATCATACGATAACCAAGAACAGATTCTAAACTTGAAGGCAAGGTGGCACAACTATTGGCTCAATCTGAACGAGTTTATTGAACACATAACATGAAGGATAGCCAACTAGGATAATAAATTGCATTGGCGAGACACGCATACAATCTACGATCAACTAGCCACTATATCTAATTAAAGCAAGAATTCACCATTATAATTGCATGAAACCCAAGTGGCATAACAATTCATCACAATAGTAAATACTCATGAACAGATACAAAACGAGCAATATTACAGGCAAGGTAGGCACAACATATATTTCTCTCTCGTGCAAAAGTCTTGTACAAATGAGCAAAAGCTCTTATTTATAGACATCAAAAGGTGTAGGGAACCCTAAAATCACCTTGAGTCAACTACAGTCTTGCAATGCATGCAAGATTTATTGCTAAACCCTTATAAAAGAAACTATACAGTTAAGTGGAAAACTACCATCAGTTAACCGAAACATCTAATCTAAATGGACAATGTGCAAGCATGCACGTCCTTATTGAAAGCATGTTAATTGGAACACTACCATCAGTTAACGTAAACCCTAAATGTAACTCCAAGTGAATAAAGCTGATCTCAGAATAGATATGCATGAGATGAGACAGCGAGTTAACTTGAAAAGATAACACCAAGTTTAACTCCTGTGTTTAATGTCTATTTTGAGAGGTGGGAACTGAAGTCTACTGATTGTGATCTCGAGCAGCCAATCCCTCAATGAGATTGTTAACTGCATCACTGTCTAAATGTCAACAACTTGAGCAATCTTGGCAATCTTTGCACACTCAAACTAGCATTTCACTGACTGGTAACTTTGGAGGCTCTGTAACTGAAGTGATGGCCACTATCTCTTCTGTAACTTGATGTCTCTGATGCTTTTCTTTAATGAAAGAGTGTCGTATGAGGAAACTGCGAAGCTTGACTGCGCACGCTCGGATTGTGAGAAATGCAAACAAACCTGCTGCACATGCAAAATACCAATGGTATCAACCCTCTAAACCGGTCATATGAGGCATGCAACCATATGGATTTGAGTGACTACGCTTGTCAACCCTTCGAATGCGCTTGATACAAATCGGTGTCAGCTTTTTTGACGAAATCATAAATTAAGACCAATTTGGCCTTGAATTCAGTTTGCGTGTACTGTACTTTGAAAAACTCGCCTGTTGACTGTGAACACGGCTATATTCTGACAACTTTTCTGGAAAGCTAAAAATAGCCTATCAAAGGGTAATTTTCAACGAAAAATTTGAGATATGGGTTTTGTCCAGAAAAAGATTCTAAGACAACCCAGAACGTCAGAAATGCGAAAATTTGACTTCTACTCGACCATGCAAGGAATTTTTAGTTGAGAAAATTAGAAACTCGAGCACTGATGCTCTGGAGTAAATTTTCTTGAAAAATTCTGGCACATGGGTTTTCTCGAGGAAGTTGTTCTGAATCAACCCAGATGATTTGTTTTGCCAAAATTTTCTTGTTTCTCGAACATGCGAGAGAATTTAAGACAAGAAAATGGAAGAATTTGAGAAGAAAAACTTTTTTAATGTTATCTTCTACCAAAATCGCCACTCTGCCTTGAAATTTGCTGATAAATCTGACTTGTACCTGCAAAGAAAGTGTTTTGATGTCTTCGCCAATGATTGCTGATGAGAGATTCGCCCAACTCTGAAAGTAATTCGCCTTTGCTCTGAAGAATTACAAATTTGCTCAAGCTGTGTGAATGAAATATGATGGCATGCTTGAATTAATAGAATAAATTTGCACCTCAAAGGTGACTGCAAGATTTAAAAACCCTGACTGCAAAATAGAATTGTTCTGATTGAACCCCCTCCAGTTGAACTGATACTGATTCAGAGTCCGGAATAAAATAATAATAAAAATATTCATCATGCGTTTTTGAAATCCCAGCACAAAGAGGCACCAATTTGAGAAAATCGCCATTTAATGCCTTAGCATGCAAAATAAATATTTAATATTATTTTCTTCAGTTGACAAACCACGTAAAGCACTTGGATGGATTCGACAACCTTTACTGATTTCAAAAAGTCCTCATTTGACCTCATAGGCATCCATTTGCTCAAGATATCACATTTTTTATTAACTTCCTACTTTGTAGTTGACTACAAAGTTACGACTGGCCATCTTCGACACTGATTTCTGGGTGACCAAATGATGCTGAGACTAAAAAGGTATATTCATCATGAAGCCTGCAGAGCAAGGAAGAAATGTTTGCTGGGAGTCATTACTGCAAAATCCATCATTTAACACCTCAAAGAATTAGGCGCCCTTGATTAAATTGATTTTCAGGTACCAGACTTAACCATTTCTCCATACTGCCATCTGATGCTTCAAACGGCTTCTGACGATGAACGGTGAATGCTGCTGACAGGCAACCAAGCTTACTGCATGCTTGGAGGTATTCTGCATCCAACGGATATACGCAAGGCCTCTGAAAGCTGCATTAAGGACCCTTAAAGTAAAAGCGCCCCTGGCTTGAAAAGGCACGAACACCATTTTGACGAAAGTGCAACTCTCAACCAGATGCCCTACTTTGACCTCTGATATCTAGAGCTGGGATGGCCTGATTCGAGCACCGTTTGTCTCGGCACGTAGCCAGAAGGACCTACGAGAGACGTCTCTAGAGGTGACGAAGCAAGAAAACTGCTTCTAAGACCTCAAATAGAAAGGCGCCTTTCCCAAGATGGAATAGACGACCAAACTTGGCCATTTTTTGAGTTGTCTTCGTTTTACAGTATTTCACCAAAGACCTCGCATGTACGAGCATTTGCCAAATCCTGAAGGCTGACGGCTGGGCTTGTTGAATAGCTAGAATAATTACGCTCAAGTCTCGTGAAGACTTCGAACGTCAATAACCTCATCTGACAGGCCTAAAGGCTAGGCGCCCCTGGCCTATAGAAATATAGTGAATGCTTTATGCCAGTCCGCCCGTGAAATTACGTGCTTGGTAGAATCTCTGCCTCAATCTCTTAGAATGTCGGATTAACAGGCAACTTGGTGCATCGCGAAGCTGAACTAGAGTAGCACTGATGTCAGGAAGACCTTGTCAGCAAACTCAACCATCTCAAGGGTCATTTTGAAGGGCGCCCCCGAGCTATAGGGGTGCATTTGATCATTTGAAGAAGCTCTGCGATGTGAACTGCCCTCGTAAGCTCATCTTCTGACGCTGACTGCCGGAGCTCTGGGACTCGGATGACTGCATTTGATAGCTCGTCGGACAGGCAGACTAGTCGTGAAGAGATTGAATACATCAATCATTAGAAATACCAAGATCTAAACCTCCATTAAGAAGTGCGCCCTTGAGCTACAGGGGCGCAAAAGCTTGAAAAAGACAGGCTTTTGCAAACTGCAACTTTAGAATCTTCAACTTCTGTCGACAGTTACCGGAGTTATGAGACTCGGATAGCCTTGCAGGATAGCTCGACAGATAGGCGAACTAATTTTGAAGAGATTGACTGTATGCTTGAGCATTTATCACAAAATTTAGGCCTTCAAGAAGAAGGGTGCCCCTGGGCTACAGGGGCGCAATTCTGCTTTTCCTTGAGAAAACTTCAAAAATTGACCATTGGAATCTTCGTCTTAGCCTTTCAAATGACCATACGAAAGTATAAGTGTCGCTGTGAAATGCTCCTCCATTGTGAAATGTTTCATTCTGAGTCTCTAATTCAGGTTCTGATCAATGGATACTGCCTTTGACTGACAAAACATTAACAAAACTCCATGCTTGATATTGCCCAAAAACTGTATTTTACATCATTTTAGCAAGATTAAGACTATTTTATGCAAAATGCCTTGATGAAGCAAAAAATTTGGTTTGGGTACAACATATTGCAAACATCTTTTATGTTATATTCTCTTGCAAAGCATTGAAACATCAATCACAAAACACCATTGAACAAGCAAAACAGCAAACCTAGACTTTCAAAAAAAAAAGAAGGGGTGCATACTACATTTAACCGCTCATATCACAAGTGGGATTTTATAGATTTTATGAATGAAAGCACCTAATCCTAAACACAACCACGGCATCTTTCTACTGGTTAAAACAGAGACAAATAAGCAGATGCAAACAAGATTTGAAAAGAATAACAACTTCGATATATAAGAACGCATGATTTTATAAATTGAAAAGCTACATTGCATGCAAAGCTACAACCTAGGTCAATAGATCATCAATACAAAACTTGATCCTATAATCTACTTCCAATTCGATTAATGAAATTAAACAGTAAAACAGATATAAGGATAACAAATTGAACAATATTTCAGCAGCATAAGTGTAGTGTCAACTATCATTAAGAATTTCTTATGCTGAAAGTACTTATTTATAGGTTACAAAATGCCCAATTTTTGGGATTTAGGATAATATTCCAAAAACCATTGTTTTAAAGCACAAATGCTTAAAATTTCTGAAAGGCAGGAAATAAATAACTTTAAAGCAAAAACTATTTTAAAGAAAGAACAAACAAAATCTAATCAAAGCAACCTAAAAAATAGGCTTTCAACAACCTGTCCAAAAGTAGAATTCTGAAAAAGCAACTGCCAAAAACAGCCATGGCTAAAAACAACAGTTTGATGCATCATGACCCTCTTTAATTCTGATTAGCTCTTGCTTTGAAACATGGTGGACCCTTTGATAAATTCCAAAACCCTAACCACCCATCAACTGATGACTTTATCCTCCAATCTTGGTGACTTGAACTTGATACCATTCATGGAAACAAGGAAAACTAAACCCTACGTGACTGCACTATTTCAGAATCAGATTTTGCATCAGCCAAACCCCAGTTGAGAATTCTTTGCAAAGATCATGAAATTTGTACTGAAAATGTCCTCAATTCTTCGCTATTCTGACTGACAGTTCAAACTACTGATAAATTCTTGAAATCAGTAAGTACTATGAAGTTGTATAAGCTGCCCTCATAATGCTCGAAATGCCGCTGGTACAAGTGATTGAAAACTCTGTTTTTACCTTTTTGGAGGCTGAAAACCATGTGATATCAACACATCCCTTTCAAAGTCCCAATTCTAGCATGTTCTCATATTTTCACAACTAGGTTAGATTGAAGTGATGAATCCTGAGAAATGGTATTCTTTCCTTGACTAAACAGGTTAAGAACATGATAGCCCACTCCTTAGAGGGGTAAAACATCAAAACATGACATAGATTACATGAGGCGTGCCCTTTAGCTACATCAGCCACTTAAGACCTAGGTGCCTTTATCATTCATGTTTGTCACTTAAATCACTGTATGCACATCCCAAGCGAGCTTTTGGTAGGCTTATGTCACTTAAGTTATGTCAAGATCAGTCCAGGCACGTGTTTCATTCATCCATGTCACTTAAACATAGTATTTCAGCTATAGGCACACTTTTCATCCATCAGTCACTTAACACTTGACCTGTCCACACGAGGCTCTCATTTCACCCTCTCCTGCCACTCAAAGTTGTCATGATGCATATAGGTGTGGCTTACGCTCTTGTTTGCCACTTGAAACTTGTATTTTCATCTCTAGGCACCTCTTTGCGCTATCCCTGCTACTTAAACACATTCTTTCCTACTAGGCACACCTTTAGAGCACTTCTGTCACTTAAGTGAGTCCACCTGTAGGCATGCTTTAGAACACTTGTGCCACCAAAATCTATCATAGCCTATAGGTGCTGTTTTCTGGCTACTTGTGTCACTTAAAGGTTGTCTTGACATATTTAGGCAACTATTTTTGGTGTCCTTGTCACCTTATCAATGCCCTAGGAGTGCTCATGGAAGGTTTCTGTCACTTAGAACACTGTCAAGACACCTAAGCATGCATTTCGGGTTTTGTGTCTTAAATGTCTTATAGGTGCCTCTTCTTGTCATGTTTGCTACTGAACACTGTCATAACACGTTGAGGTTTGAGTTTTTGTTGCTCTTGTCACTTGACAATGATATAGGCGATCCTTTTCCTTGGACTGTCCTTCACCACTCAAGACAAATCTTCATCCTTTGGACAGGCTGAAATGGTTTGCTTCTTACACAAGTCACTTGACAAATGGACAGCACAACGTAGAAGATGTTTGACCTTGCTTATGAACAAGAGATGCAACAAAAGCCTCGAGGACAAAAATCACACTTTCAGTCCTAATATCTGACAGATTGATAGATAACTTCTGCCCTGATATCTGCAGATTGAAAGATAACTTCAGTAAGTCATGAGAAATGGGGCTCAATTTTGTTGGGGTGTAACACTATTCTTAACAAATTTTGACCAAATTTGCTTTGGCCAAATTCCAGTTTAACAGGGATAACATGACTTAATGCAAATCAGAAAAGAGTGTCAAATTCTTAAAGAGTCTTAAAACATCGATGAAGTCTGTAATACTGTATACATCATTCTCCAATCTATAAAGTGTGAACTAGGTTTAATTGGAATCTGGTGGACAATACACTGAATTGTAGAAACTTAATGTGTTATGAAAGCAATGAAGCCAAGCAAAGAAAATGAACACAATTTATTGAAACCAGTTTACAACAGATATCAATCTAAGTTATTGGTCCTGGTACTGGTTTGGGTTTGAGGGTTCAATTTGCAGGTTCAGTCAATTTTTTTTGGGGGTTGGGTTCATTGGGTTGGGTTCATTTTGCATTTGTCCATACAAAAATGTATAAAATTTAGAAATGTATACATATCTGCAGCAGTAATTAGTTCAAAATACACCACATAGTGTCTTATATTATATAGTAAACAAAGCCACCATATTAATAGTCAAATATTAGTCAAACTCGAATGTCATGATATATATTAAAGTTAAAAAATAATATTGTCAAGTGTCAAGAATCAGCCATCATTGATCAAAAATCATATGGGTGTTTAAAAATATCATCACCATCCATATTATGTAGGTAGTGGTAAATTAGAAGAACCACAAATAGTGCTAGTGGCATTGGCACTGACATTAGAACTAGCACCAGCATTGGCACTGGCACTAGCACTGGCACTGGCACTAGCACTAGCACTAACACTAACATTGGCTCTAGCACTCCCATGCTCACTAGTTGGCTCATAGTTATCGTCAACGTCAAGTGCAACAAAGTGGAAAGTGGAAGCATCCAAGTCAATATGCTCTAGCTTGATATCCCACTTCCTTGTATCCTATTCTTTGTAGCCAATTTGTTTGTGTGCAAGGAGCTGCAAGTTTGCATGCACATACACCAAGCCCTTTGCCTTTTTTGAGTGTATTTGATTGCGCTTTATTGAGTGGATGAAGGAGTATGTGTTCCAGTTCCTCTCAGATGTAGATGAACTAGCAACCTTTTAAGACAAAATTAGAGAGTTAAGAGTCGCAAAATAAAAAAATTTAAATTATAAAATTAAAATATAAATAGAACTTAAAAGACAAAAGAATTCTTTTATAAAACTTGCAATGAAATTTTGATCGTAAGAGTTTGTAGTTGTGTGAATGGTTGGCCATGGAAGTACCGCCAATTATGAACATCAACCATATACATGTCCCGAAGAGCATCGAGACTATAGTCGTTGGAGCATGCAAAATCTATGAACTCAACCCTCACAAAATCCTGTATGTCACAATCCATGAAGAGTTTGCGAAGTGCTGCCTTACCATTGATTGACTTCAACATCTGTATATGGGGCAACTCTTTTTGCCACAAAAAAGAGCTCAACACTATAATATTTGGGACTCAATGCAAAGGCAAGAAGATGTAGCAAAGTGGTAATTTTGTTCCATCTCTCTTCAATGATTTTGTGTAGTTGTTTGAAGAATTTTTCTTTGGGATCTTGCTCTTTTGCATTTATGATGACTTTCATCTTCTCAATCATTGAGTTGATGCCATCATATACCTCACCCAAACAAGGCCTATCCATGTTGGTAAAACGGATCATGCTCAATATGGGCTCAGTGAAATTGAAGAGATACTGAACACGATCCCACCAAATGTCATCTAGGATCATTTGCTTAACCTTTGCTGCCCTTGTAGTGCTAGATTGCCTCCATATGGACCAATTTCAGTTTATGATCATGTTAGAAAGTGCCTCATGAACCTTCACAAGTTGTCTCAACCCAACTGTGTTGGAGGAAAAACATGTCTCAACAATCTATTTGAAAATAAAAAAATAAAAAAAAATACAAAAATTAAAATTAAAATAAAATTAAAAAGTTTACTAAAACGAAACATATTTATTATTTAACTTATCTTTAGCAGTTCCAATTTTGAGAATGTTCTAAATATGCCTTGTGACATATGGTGGTTGGCGACGAAGATATGGATCTCTTTAGCATTAGCATACACCTATTTGATCCAATCAATATTGGTGCCAATTTTTTGTAGCATAAGGTTGAGGGAGTGGACAGCACAAGGTGTCCAAAAAATGTGTGAATAATGCTCCTCAACTAATAACCTAGTTGCTCTACAATTTTTGGCATTGTCTGTTATAACTTGCACAACATTTTGAGGGCCCACTTTCTTAATGGCTTGACAAAGAATGTAAGCAATAAATGCATCATCCTACACCTCCCCTTCACAATCCACTACTCTCAAAAACATTGCCCTTTTAGGGGACATTGGAACAACATTGATCAATGGTCGATTTTTTGCATCTTTCCATCCATCATAAATGATAGATACCCCTGTTTCGACCCACAAATCCCTTATGGGCTTCAAGGAGTCCTCTATAAATTTCACCTCCTTTTCCAATAAGGTGCTACGCATCTCAAAATTCAGGCCCTTATACTCTTTTGGAGCCTCACTAATTGCTTTCACCATTTGTTGCCAATATGGTGAGCACACAACTTTGAATGCCAATCCATTCACATAGACACATCTTGCTATGTGTTGATTGACAATCTCTCGAGAATCGTTATGAAATGCCATTTCCAACAGTCCCTTTGATCTCTTATGTGTAGAGGCCATAGGTTGTTCTTCAAGTGTGGACAAAAATGGATGGCTCTTTGTAGGTTGAAAACAAGAAGGTGGTGGAGGGGGCTTGATCCCTCGAGATCCTTTCTTTAACAAAGGATAATTTGATTTACGATGTGCTCCTTGATCTACTTTTTCTTGCTCTTCAATATATGCCAAGACTTGTGCTTCTAGAATGTCATTACCATCTTTTCTTGGACAACATTTGATGTCTTGTTTAGGGATCTTACACAAATGGCCTTTCACTCGACTATATGAGCTCGAATATTTAGCTTTACATTCACCACAAATCCAAACATAACCCCCACCACCGAGAAGTTGTACCATTTTAACATATTTCCAAAGGGGAGAGTTTGGATCTGTTTTGAAGTGGGGTCGACTCATGGAGCAAGAACTGGTTGCCATTGTAATACCTAAGACAACAAGTTCAATAAACAACACATTTGAAGAATTGAAACAAATGAAATTTGAAAACAAAAATATATAAATACAACTTAATAGCTAACTCAAAAAAATTAAGCATATGTTATAGATACCTAGAATGAAAACAAACCAAAATCTTCAAAACAAAACAAGAGAGTTCTTTTGTAAAAAAAAGTGAAGGAAAAAAAAACCAAAAACTTCAAAGAACTTACCTCTTTTGAAGAAATCTTCCTCTACGATCTCCTTGACAACAAACAAACTCTTGCAAATGTGTAGGAATAGCACAACAATCAGTTTGGATTCAATGATCAATCTTCAATTCTATTTGTGCAATGGAAAGCAAGAAAATAAGTTCAGAAATGGAGGAGAATATTTTTGCTTTTCATTCACAATATGAAAAATGAGTTTGCTTTTTCCGTTAAGATGTTTTCTATACCATATTTTAGGGTTTGGGGTGTGAATTGTACTTTTTAGTGTTAAAAAAGGTAAAAAAAAAAATGGTGAAATTCACCAATTTGGCATGGGTACCTGCCAAATATGCTTTTTGTTTGCCCAAGACAGATTTGTAGGTGATAGACGGGACCCCACCCGGATCTGCAATGAATTGGATCTGGACCTCAAACCCTGTGCCAGACTAGACTAAGACCTAGGCTCTGCAGGGGCCGTACTGGTAACATGGGTATCAATCATAGAAGCATAAATCTGCAAAAAATCGCAGAAATCGCGATTTTTAAAAAATCATGGGGGTTCCCGATTTTTTCCCCCTGAAAATCACGATTTTTTCAGTTGAGTTGACCGCACAAAAAATCGTTGAAAATCGGGAAAAAATCAGGTTTAAATCGCGAAAAAATTGGGAAAAAAAGGTCAAAAAATCGAGAACCCTAAAAAGCGCGAAAAAAACCCTAAAAAACGTGAAATCTATTTTTTTGGCCGCCATAAACAGAGTTGCAGGATACGGCACCCTCCCTCCTCTAATACGCGTAAAATCTAATAAAAATTGACTGGAATCTTAAAATAAAACTGCCGTAAAATCTAAATTTGGGTATAGTTAAAATTGATTTTTTTTAAAAAAAAAGAAAATAAAAACTCTTGCTGGGAGAATCCGTACAGCGTTCCCAGTTTTTCGCGAGTCTTTCCCTGCTACCAGTGTGACGCGACTTCATCAGGTATGCTTGTTCACTGTTAATTTTTTGTTTCAATGGTCTTTTCTTTTCTGGCATATCGTGCGACTGCAGAATGTTGTAAAAAATCATTTCCCTAAAACTTTAAAAACTTTTTATTTCCGTAAAGGTTTTAAATTTTTTCATTTCCGTAAAGGTTTTAAATTTTTTTATTTCCTTAAGTTTGCAATGGTTTTTCCCCTTTCGATTCATATTATTTAAAATCTTTATTTTCCTATATTACATGATTTTAAACTTTTCGGCAAAATTTTAATGATATTTTTTATTTTTTTAATATCGATTTAGTTTACATTGTAAAATATCATTTGATTATTCTATTTTAAGTTTCTTTAAAATAAAATATCTTTTAAATTAAAAAATATATAATTATATTGAATACTTGTAAAAGTTAATTTAAATTTTTTATTTAAATATTTAAATATTCTATTTTAATTATTTTACAAAAATTGATTTAACTTTATTATCTATTAAAAAATAAACTTAATTTTTTTATATAAATATAAATATTTTATTTTTAAAAATAAAAAAGTAGAACATTTATATTTATATAACAAAAATTATTATTTTTGTTATATAAATATAAATATTCTACTTTAAAAAATAAAAATAAGAATATTTAGATTTATATAAAAAATCTAAATTAGTTTTTGAAAATTATTAATGTATAACTATCAAATTTTTTTCCGATTTTTTCACGATTTTTTCCCAATTTTTTCCCGCTTTTTCAAAAAATCCTGATTTTTTGGTTTGCCGATTTTTTCCCCAAACGATTTATGCTGCTATGGTATCAATCTTTCAGAAGAGATGTGAAGCTATAACATGTTGATTTCCAAATTTAGATGGCGATTCCTTTATATCTGTTAGAAGGAAATGAAAATTTTAAAATAGGAGGTATGGCGAGTTGCCTTGGGGTGTGAAAATCCATGTGACAAGAGGTCCTCCAAGAAGTCGAGAAGATTATTGTAATATGAAAATCATTTAAAAAAAGGCAGATTTCAGTTTTCCAATTTTTTTGGAATTTTAAAAGATTTTTGTGTATTGCCAAATTTTTGGGGCCTTTTGGTGTAGTTTTCGGGATTCAAATCTGACTATTTCATCGTATTACATGTCCCAATCCTTCTAACACTTTTTGTATTGAGTTTCTTTTTAGCTACAATCACAAGGTTATGGCCCTAACAAGGTGATTGCTAGTTTTTGGGTACTCTATCAAAATATTGTCCCAAACTGCCACTTGGATCACAGGCTCAGTCCAATGTTCTTCATGAAAAGATAAAAACAATAACCTCCTGTGAACTGAAAAATTAAACCCTCAATATGTGAGTCTTATCAGGGTAAATCATTCCATTATCCCCTTATATGTAAGAATTTTCTAAAGAAGATCTTGACCAATCTTGTGATACAGTTCAATGTCTGAAGTTATAAAGTGGACGAATATACTTGTCAAAATCTAAAATCACTACAATGTTAAACATAAATTTCAATGACATAAAAGTTAAAACACCAATTAACAAACATTGGTTCTCTCTTCTATGCAAACTTGCTCGTAAGATTATTTTACATACTCAATCTTTTAATTGTGTAAAAGCATGTATAAACAGCATACACTTGGAATACTTATTGTACAAAAAATATCAGGGTCTAAACAACTTTCCATGTTGTAGCATCAAAATTAGTTCTAATGAAGAGCAAATTGTACATATATGATATATGGCATTCTTCCAATTCTGAATTTGAACCATTAATTCCCACAAATCCTCATTTTAACAGGGAACTTAAACCCCCGTTGATGTAAATATGCAGCAGTATGCTGAACAATATCAGTATTTCTTGTCAAATTACCAACCTGTCCTTTTTGGGCATGTCACAACATTTTGGTATAGGACCTAGGTTCAATACGTTGTCCATGCACATCCAGAACCAAAAAGCTGCAGGCAAGGGTTACCTTCTGATTCTGGTGTAGATTCTAGAATCTACCTATAGGGATTCTTCAAATGTTTGCAAATTGAAAATAAGAATCCTCAAGGATCCAACTAAAAATGAGTGCCTATGTTGCATTTGTATAATTGTTTTATTCAACTTCAGCTTGTTCTGAATTGAAAATCTCTTGGCTTAAAGCACCTACAAAATGAGTTACTGGAAGTACAGCTATCTAATGGAAAACAATGGAAGCAGACTACAGTACACTCTATCCCAAGGGCCCAGGGCAATGAGACTTGTTGATGGTTCCCTTGTGGATTATCTTTGAAACTTGAATAGATACAAAACAAGTGATTGGCCATATAAATTACAATAGGCCTCCTCTCTGCACACCTTTCCTCTTCTTTAACTGGATTGCTTTCCTTAATTTGCATTCTACTGTCTAAGATAGAAGGTGATTTTTGAACTTATGCATTTTGTGATCCTTTGCATTTTAATTGTCTTCTACCTTCCCGTGACATTTAAATCTGTGACAACTCTCTCTTTCAAATAGTAGTTGCTTTTAAAATTTTTTTGAAACTCTGTTTTTGTGTCCTAAGTCCTAACAATGGTTGATGGTCATTATTCAACATTAAATAAGTTTAGGTTCTCAAGTGTGTCGTGTAGCATTGTGTATGTCCCTATAACCTATTATGCCTTTTGTGAAGTAATTTCCAATTGGCCATGAATTTGTCAATGTAGCTCAATGATGTATTTACATGGATATGGAATTCATTTGTCCAAACCAAATATGTTATTTGCATAGTATTGAGAAAATCCGTCAAACTTTTTATGTCATACAAATTGCTATTATCATATTATGCTTTGCATTCTTTACATCGAGCATAACCTGTGAATGCTATTCAAATGGATGCTAGAGAGTAAAGATGGTAAACAAATAAATTTAATTCAAATTTGTCATTTTAAATAATCTCTTTATGCCAAACAGGTTAGGCCCTTGATCGCAACGGATGCTGATATTGTGTCCACTTGATGTTTCACTTCCTGCTTTATGGTTTACAATGGCTATTTGTAATTTGCACGAAGTTACCTAATAATGTGTCCCTTGTTTTCATAGGACTTGTGGATTTCTTGAGGGCATCCTATACTGTCCCCAAGCACATCTTCCTCAAGAAGGGAGGCTTCCAGATGTCTGCCTCATGAAGGCACTGCCAAACAACCCTCAAAACAAAAATAAAATCATAAAGATACAAAGTATCAATTTCTTAATCTTTTCTAATGGCATCTAGTGTGCCTTGTGTTGTCTTCTCTATGTTTAAAGAAGGCCAAATCATAAATGGATCGAAACAGGCAGAAATGTTTACTTAGAGCAGCAACAAACAAAATCTAGGAAGAAGACATTGACAGCAATACAGAAGCATTATTTTAGTTTTATCTTAAGTAATGTTTTATTTCATTTGAATTTAGTAACAAGAGCGCTATAAGTAAATCAGCCTTTGCTAATAGCATTTCTTGCTATTTTCTATGATAAATTTGGAATTGTCATCAGGACTCAATACCAACGTTGAGCCCCAAAGACTTATATGCTTTACAGGCTGGAGCCACATAGAAACTGGCAGATTTAGATGCTTTGTAGCTTCTTTGATTATGATAGCTTTTTTTTTTTTAGTGGATCTACTTATACTTGGTAGCTGAGGTCCCTGTTTTGACACCCCTTAGACTAAATATTTGGACACACTTCTGCTAATTTTCAGAATTTGATATTATAATTTTTCAAACACTTTTTAATACAATACAATTGACCTTTTAAAAACAAATGCTATAAGATACTCATTTTAATAAGGTGATTTGTGATTTCATTTTTTATTTTTAGAATTCAAATATTTTTTGTTTATGTGGGGTGTTCTCACTCCAGGACCTTGCCATCTCCTGAAATTTGGAGCTCCTCATACATTTCTGATACCCATACTTATACTCTTTTTCCAAAAACATGGGATAGCATTGGTTTTATGCACATCCATGAAATTTCATAGTCGCCTTATTGCACAGCCACTGCCTGTGCATCACTAGTAGGATACCATAGTTCACTCCTTGCAGTTGTCACCATTATTTATATGCGTCTCTTGTGAATTAATATGATTGTTTTACTTTGTCATATAATATAATATAACAGATAGATGTTATCAAGAGCATTTTAGATAGCAGCATTATTCTGGTAACATGTATTCTGTTTTGCATTCAAGGGTCTGCATAAATTTGGCTTAAGTTATAAATAATGATCTAAGTTTCAGTCCACTCCTGTGCTTAGTATTTTAATTTTTCTCCCTCCATGCCTGCAAAATGAAAATTTTGTTAGACATAAAACATAGATGCACTGAAGCATTTTTGCAAAAATGTTCAGATCAGTCTTTAATCTTTCCATTAGGAGCGATTGAGATCTCACAGATTATTTGAGAAAACATAATTTAGGTGTTTTTACTAGTTCAGAAACATGGCAGATACAAACAAATGCATGAAATATTATATTGGGACTGTCCATCAAATAAGGCTTTTCTATGAATCTTTGGAAGCCATTTTTATTCCATTCAGTTTTTGGGTCACCTATAGGCTGCATGATTCTATGCTCAACTTATGCTAGAATGGCATTTGCTTGTTTTTAATCATTGACAGTTTGACCCAATGCCAATGATGAGCTTTCTGTATTTTTTCAGAAATCTTTTGAGGCATTGCTTTGTTCTCAAGTGGATCGATCCATTAACTGAGATCATAAAATGTCCTTTATTCTCTATCCATCTGGTGTATAACATATGTACTCTGTGGGACCTATAATTAGGCATTTCAATATTTGAAATGTTTGTTAATCATGTGAAATGTAAGCTGATCTGGACGATAAATAACATATCACCAAATCTAAACCACACTCTATGAAGCTGTAATGTCCCCTTTTAGTTAAATTAGCCTGTGTGTGACCAATCCTTATTTTCCTAGATACAGATAGAGAAAAACAAATAAATTTAATAATGGGGGGCCATGAGCTGGGATGCCGGTGCAATAGTCAATAAATTATAATAATATAATACTTAATCCCAGCATAAGGGGGTGTGGGTTTCCATAAAGGAGTGGTCATTCATGAGAAGTTACAAGTTGACTTTCAAGGCAATGTGGGAGCTATTTGAGGAGGATTTTGCCAGAATATTATTTTATGGGTTATGGGGCATTGAGTGTTGAGCAGCCAAGTGGGCCCTCCTGCTGTTATATAGTGAAGTTCTTGGTTGCTTTTGAACCACTGCCAATTTCCATATAATTTCTGCTACAGCTTGGGCCATGCATTGAACTAACTGTTCAAGGATGAAAACTCTTGGATTGGGAGATTGGAGGACAAAAACCCTTTTATTTTCTAAATGCAATCTCATCCAGAAGTTGTAATTTACACTGAAGGTTATGTTCTGTCATTCTAGCAAGTATTTGTATGTTGTTTATTTGAAATGTTCCAGTATATTTGAATGATGATATTCAAAATTCCAACCTACTTGTGAATATTTTTACTGTTTATGCAATCTACTGCCAAATTACTTAGTTACAGGCCATCACAGATGCTATCTTACACAAACAATGCTATCATTTCTGTCATCCGGATGATGGATCATAAAGTGATCTGAAACATTGATGAAAACAAAACACAGTTTTTCCAAAATCTCTTCCTTTCAATCTTTTGGACTTTGAAAACCTTGTGTACATTAATGCCTGTGTCAAAATGTGCTATGAAGTATGATTATTATTTCAGCTGTTACTCTGTAGAATTAACAGTATAATACATGAAGGATGCTGCTACTTAACTTTTTTGGGAAGTAGGCATTATTAGTGGTGTTGAAATGTGGATAGGGAATTAAATATCATTTTCTCTGGCAGGCATTATCCGGAAAACAAGGACAGTCATGGAATGCCTACACCGATTTTGCAGAGATTGTATTGACAAGTCAATGCGCTTGGGGTATGACTGTAGACTAGGATTGTCACATGCTTTTTTGTTCCTATTTAATTCTTTCATACTTTATTGGCTTCACAAATGCTAAATCACTAGTTCAACTGTTCAGCGTTAAAGCTTTTCTGATATTTTGCCTTCATTTGATAAAATTTGCAAATTGCAAATCAAAGTTAGAACATGAGCCAATTACACTTATAAGACATAATGATTATCAGAGATATAAAATGTTGGGAAAGACCAAGAAATAATGCATTTTCTATATATACTAAACAGATTTTTCCTAGCATTGAAGGCTGGACTTTTTGTGACCTCAGGAACAACGAATGCCCTGCATGCCGTACACATTGTGCTAGCCGGCGATCATTGCGAGATGATCCAAACTATGATGCATTGATTGCAGCAATATACCCTGATTTGGACAAGTATGAGGAAGAGGTGAGGTTTAACTGATCCTATTACTGTGTTTGACTGTTTTTTTCATTTACTGGAGTTGGAGATTTTCCAATAGTAATGGTAAGTTGCTGTTGTTTTTGGGTGAACACCTGAATGCCAATCAATTTTTTCATGTCTATTTTCTTTGTTTTAATGTGCTTTTGCAATCTTGAGGATGGGTAGTTCTCCTAATCCCTTCTTTGTTCTTCCATTAGGAGATGGCTTTGCATGAAGAAGAAGAGCGCAGAAATAGGCAGGTAGGGTCTGGTCTGTTCAGACTGCTCTAAAAATCTAATTGATTGAAATCAATGTTTGGCTTTCCTTTAGTTTTAACTATTGTCAGACAAATTTGTAACAGATCCAAGCTAGCATTGCTGATACATTTCGGCGGCAGTCAGAAGCTATTACACGACGGCGCAGGACTGCTAAGGCCACTGCAGCAGCATTTGTCAGAAAGGCTCATGGTAAATTTTCTGGTGTTCAGGGTCAAAGCAAGCGTAACAATAGAGGCAAACGGCCTAGAAGAGGCTCAGCTACTGATGGTGATGAAGGTGAGGACATGAAGCAATTTTTCTCTGATGACGAAGAACCTCAGCAGCGCAGGTGGCCACGGAAGAAAAGGAGAGCTCCAGGCTCTTTACCTGAAACCTCTGCTGACATGGATGTTGGCAATGGAGAAGAACAAGATGACATTGATGATGAAGAAGCTGGTGAAGATATTCAATCAGCTGAATATAGCCAAGCAGAAGCTAGCAGAGAAAGTACTGATGCTTCTCCTGGAAATGCAAGAAATGCAGAAGGTTTGGCTTGGGGCAAGGGTGGTGCGAGAAGTCATACAAAGAATGGAAGTGTGAGAAATGCTCATGCCAGGACTTCTCGTATCACATATGCAGCTAAGATGGCTGAGTATCTTAGGTCTAAATCTCAACAAGAAAAGGAAACTGAGGTAAAAATAGTTTTTTATAATTTGACTATCTTTGAACTGTAATCTTGGTTCCTTTTGATAAATGTAGCTATTTAACCTTTATGAATCAGTCTGATTACACTTCACAAGCTAATTCTTATTGCCAAAAATTGCTTCCATAAAAAAATGAACTCTAACACATAGGTTGTTGTTTAATGTTCATAGTTTGAGATACAATTCTCATTGTTGCCATTTGAGGATGAGGAAACGTTTCCCAGTCTGAAAAGGCCATATCTTTCTTGTCAACCAACCGTGACTGTGAACCATATTTGTAAAGTATAATTCATTTCTATATAACTCTATTCATTAGAACCTGGAATTGCACTATGATTTAATATACTGATTTGAATTAGCCGATGTGATGTTCTAGTTCCTGTCAGGCATCATTTCTGTGGCCCCTGAAGATCTAGAAATTGTAATTGAGAAGCAAAGTAGTCAATTGAATTTGGCCAAGTTTGGAAAGGGAAAAGCTTTGGTTGGTGCTTCAAATGCTGAAAAAGTTATAGAGATATTGGATCAACAAGCAACATTGGAAGGAATCTTTGCAAGTTGTACAGAATGTAGGGGTAACCTGGTACAATGAGAACCTTCACCTTCAAATACATTTGGTTAATTTATTGGGTACAATTTTTTCTTTTCAGACTACAATGATACTGTTTTCCTATTCTTCTTGCTTTGGGCTAAATGTTTTTGGGCTTCTGTGATAGGTTCTGATGTATCGCTACAAGGACTGAGTTTGACAATTTGACGGAAGATTCAAAATTTGGGCGAGTTTGCTCCAACAAGAGTCTTCCATGTTTAATGAGATCTACATGTTTCAGCTTTCCACTAGGCGCTCTTTAGTTAGAACTATAACTGAATTCTCTGTGCAGTGTAAGCTTTCGAGAGAATCGTTTCTGCCGGAAGCTCTAAATTTACTAATCACTAAAGGTAGCATTCATTTGTCGACCTTCCCCAACGCATGTACAGATACAGCTTGAAGTAATGAAATTACAGTGTTACATTGTAATACATTATGATTGAAATAGATGAGAAGCATTATCATTCTGGAAATCAAGTTGTACTGATTTTATCTGTTTTTGATTCATTTCTCTAAATAATGAATCAAGACAAATGAAACTCATTACAAACACAATTTCAGTCATTTTTTAACTTATTTTCATAAACATATATTCTTTTATTATTTTCAGCAATATTTAACCATGTCACACAAATTAACAGGTTGAGGGATGTGGACCTATTGAGAAAAATAATAATTTAAATGTTTTGTGCTGTTTGATGAACTTAATGGATTACACTGGGTGCATAAAGAAATATAGATTTTTAACCAGAGAAAGCTATTCAAATACAAAGCATTGTAGAAATCTCTAATCTTTAATCAAATTCCCTTATTATGAAACTAAAAAGTTGATTGATAACTACACAAACTCCTTGTCGCATAGTTATCTCATGTAGGGACATTAGATCCACAGGCACAAACTAATATAACAACAATGTCATGGCAAACAATAGCATGTCGAAACGACAGCATTCTTTAGTACATACATACCGAAAAATATCTCAGCTCTCTTTTACAACTTGGACATTCACTTTTCAGTATAAGAATTTAATTTTTCTGGTAAGCTTCCAACTATGACAATGTACGTAAATTCAATTTATAGAAGCTTGGATTCCATACTGAGCATTTTAATGCAAAGGTAATATATAGAGAACACGAGCTATTGGATATTAAATGAAATTTATAAACATGCAATAAAGAAGTTAAGTATACAGTGAAGTTTTCTATCATCTGACCTTATAAAACACAGAATGAAACTATTAACAGCACGCTGTCTCACATTTTCATGGCTTACAATATAAAGTGTAGAGTGGCACTTTGGCTTATGACATGAATATACAGAGCGAGTGCTTTAGTTCAAGTAGGTTATGCAGACCCTCAAAATCAATGCAATATGATTGCATGTATTACCTTACATATTTGACTTCAAGAAGGTCATCACGTTTATTTCTTTGAACTGCCCTTGGAACCTACAAGTCTTATTGCACGTAATTGTGTAAGGTGGTATGAGTTGCACTATTCCTATATCATAGTGAGGTGACCTTTCAAGAAAATAATATTGACCTTGTTAAGGGTTTTCCCATAAAAGATGCCATAATTAAAGGGTAGTTATTCTATTTGAGTCACATACAAGAGGATTTTATCAAATTGAATTTTGGAGTAGTTAAAGGGAACCTTAGGCTGGTTGGGGCTGGGATTGTGTTGCATTCTCCTTTGATGACACAATTATTAGAAGCGGGTCCTACTTTTTAGATTTGAAATGGAATGATGAAGTAGAAGCATTGGTGTTGCTTGAAGGTGTCAAGATGGATAAAGCTTTGGGTTGCAATCTCTTAGAGGTTGAAGGGGATTCTTAGGTGGTTATATAGGGATACCAAAGAAAAGGTGTGAAAGGTTGGAAAATGAAAACCATTTTAGAAGAAGTGGACTTAATTACTAACTTGTATAAAGAAGTATATTACAACAAATTCACAAGGAAAAAAGATGGGTGGGATGGCATCACACCCCAAATTATAGGCAAGGCAAAGCCTTAAATGAACACATCTAAACGTGAGAAAATACCAAGTGGCTAAACTACTAAGCAATGAGTGTTATAGATCCAAAAAGAGGTGGAGGCGGATCATAGTCATTAGGCTTGCCCCAACCATCAGGAAGGTCTTAGTTGTCAAGAATTATCTCCCAACTTGTAAAGGAACTTTCTTCATTAACTTGTTCTCCATTTAGTAGTTGAGTTTCATTCTTGGTTGGAAAAAGGTCAATCCTAAGTGAGAGAATTTGTCTTTCTCTGAACAATTAGGAGTACCCCTATCATAGTGGTGCAAGGAGATAAAAGGTGGACAAGGCTTTGGAGACCAACCATAAGCAGTGTGACCTTGAGCTATGTGTTGAGGTTGATGGGATTTTGGCAATAGTATAAGGTGCATTATCCCCATGGTCAAGAGATGCTTGTAGATGAGCAATTTTATTAGATTGCACTTGTATTCACATGGGAAAATCAAAGCAAATCATGCATTTAGTATACATAGAGAAATGAATATCAACAAAAGCTCCTAAAAAGAGAAGTGAATGTCAATATTCTCAAATGCTAAACAAAATTTCCACTCTAATATAAGCATAATGTATCCAAGTGAATTAGTGGGAGTTTTAGGCCAATCCCTCAAAAGAATCACATGCAAAGAAATAGGCCTTGGTTTGAAAGGCTTAAAGAAGTCATGGATTAAATTCCAAGTAGATTAGACTCTAGTTAAATCTAGAAAATATGCTTGAGAGGCTCTTGATGCTCACAAAAAGGATGAGGATCGGTAAACCCTAGGTGAGTCAATCTAGATCTAATGGGAAGACCCTAGTAAAGAATGCACTACACATAGTAAACACGTTTTGGTTCAAGAATGGTTGTTCAAATAATTTGGAATCTACATTGCCATGAGTCAAGTGATGACTATAAGGTCCATTTTTTATTGAGCTTTTGCATCGTATGTAAATGTAGATAGAGCCATGAACATCCTTTGCCAAGTTTGTAGTTATGAATTAGGGTATTGAAATACCATTTCCAATCTCTCAACCATGGGTTATTACACATAACCCTAATTTGTGAAAGATTTTTATGTGGATAAAATCAACAATAGTATGAATGGATTCAAAATCTTGATAGGAGAGTTTGAATTTCATTTTGACCTCATACCAAGACAAATATGATTTTTGGAGTCTTTGAAAAAATGATCTATGAGAGTTTAATACCTTTATGGAAAAAATTCAAGGCATGAACCCAAGGAACTTTACCAAGAGGTCTATCTTGGCAATTGTCACAAGAGACCACCAAATGGATTGTTGATTCATAGATAGTCCATTGCAAAAATCATTTCCTTTCCATAGAATTCATCACTCAATAGCTTCCCATGCATTCCATATACTTTTAATCACAAAGTGCCATGGATCTAAACATATTCATTTATAATAAGAATAGATGGAAAGCACAAATTCATCCAAGCTTTATGACCATAAGGAACACCAAAATAAATACAACAATGAAGTAAGACTTTGTAGGCTTCACTCCCCTCCAAAGCTATAATAACCCTCTTAGCACACATGACCGATCCTTGATGTTGAATGCTAATAAGGTGAGAATGCTTGAATGCTAATGAGGGAGTCAATAGAACTCCCAATTAACCTTGTGGAAACCTTTTCCTATATTAGAGAAGGCCTATAAAATATCTCTTAAAGATTCTCAACCTTTTGGTAGGAGAATTTTGAGGACACTTCGTAGGAAGAGTAATAAACACTAAAACTTTAGAACAAGCCTAAAATATTCCTACAAGAGAAAGAGGTTTGGTGATGTAATAAGCCAATTTCTTCTTATCATAGGCAATGAGAATTTTCCATAGTGAAGAGGTAGAATCTTGAAAAGAATAAGGGATGCCAAGATATCTAAAAATATCTCCATGATCAATCTATTTCCAACCAATTTTTTTTAGCCAATTAGTTCAAGTAGAAATGATTGTATATAACATTTGGTTTTCTACCATTGAATACTAGACCCAAATACTAGGAAAAAGGTATCTAGGAATCAAAGAGTTTATTTGAAATTATCTTCTTGCTCCAAGAGAGTAAGAAAAGATTAACACATTATTGGGAGAACTGAGAAGAATAATACCTTTATTCTAAGAAACAACATGAGCCAAAAGGTAATCAAATCCTTCAACAAATGAGTGTAGGGGCAAGAGGTTGTCCCTACTATATGGAATATAAAATGAGGATTGTTGATCAATTATAATAATGTAAGAAAGAGCATCAACAAAGAGCATTTGAACCATGCATAAGAAATTAGGACCAAACAGTAGGTCCTATAACAAAGCACTTATAAATGACCACTCAATTTGGTCATATGCTTTTACAAAATAATTTTTCATAAAAACAGTTTGTTGTAATATCCCTCTTAAATCAATTCCAAATCTACAACAAATTATTTTTGTTAAATGCAAAAATAGAAAAATCAGATGTGTTGAAACTTTCATCAAAATCTTCAAATTTGCTATTAAATGTTTTGCAATTGGAAATGGGACGCCTTGCTACAACAAATGCATGATTTTTACATTATATTGTTGTTATTTACAAACAACAATCATGCGGCAAATCACATCATTTATAACATCACTCAGAGACCAAAACTTCAACAAATCAACTACAACCTCACACAAAATCTCAAACACTTCATACAAGTTTGAAACAATGAAAAAATACATTAAAAAGCTTCAATAATCCATGAAAAATGTTTTTAACTACAACAACACAATAAACTCCAAACAATGCACACCAAAATATACCATCCCAGTCAATTGTTTGACGAAATGCACACCAAAATTGATAATCTTCAGCACTAATGCAATTTCTGAGTGAAATTTTACTTGTAAACTCTTGGAACCATTGTCTTTGTGCATTTACTTCCTTGGTTTTCCATCCTTGGAGATTATTCCCACAATAGTGTTACATTGGTGGTTGTCGTTGCACCAAAAAATTGACTTGTTAATGCCCAATAGAATCGTCAGATTTATACAAGATCTACAGGAGGTAGTTAAGCCATGTCATGAACCCAAACGCCGTGCTGCACCAAGGAGACCAAGGGACACACCATCTTGCAACAATCCCCCCCAGCGCAAGTGAGGGGTTTGAACCTGTGACCTTGACTCTGATACCATTTGTTGCATTGGTGGTTGTCATTGCACCAAAAGATCGACCTGTTAATGCTTGATACAATCACAAGATTTATAAAAGATCCACGAGAGGTGGTTAAGCCATGTCACGAACCCAAGTGTCATGTTGCACCAAGGAGACTAAGGGACACACCATCTTGCAACAAATAGTTTACCAATCATTGTAGGAGAGCCAAATCTTGTGAAAAGAAACAAGCATCAAATGCAACCAATTTGCAAGTCAAAGTAATGAAATATTAAAAACCTCTCCTGGTTGAAACTTGGGCACCCAAATCCCCACACCCAGGAAGAATATGCCTGCATGAAAATAAAGTAACTCCCAATGCCAAGTGTAGATCCAACTTTCAAACACACCTGGAAGATTTTCCAAAATTAAATTCCATTTTCTTGTGCCACTCTCTAGCCAATAACACCAACATTTTCCTTTTCCAAAAATCCATTAGGGGAAATTCACATAAAAAATGGGCCTCCTAAGGATGACATCATTAGCTTTTCAAGTTATCAAAAATCAACTAAAAGATGACATCAACCTGTATGGTGACACCATCCAAAATAAAAATAAATTATTTATTTTATAAAATAAAACTTTCTAATATCTTATGAATTAACTAATGATGGTTAATTTAATTCTACATATCCTATTCTATCTCATTCATGTTTCTAAATATAAAATATTTTTTTCGTTTTTTAGATTTATATTCTTAAGTTCTATTAATTTATATTATAGAAATGTTTATATTTTCAAAAAAATATTTTTATTCTTTAAGAAAAAAAAATATATATTTTTTTTAAATATTAAAAAAATTCATAAAAATCATTTATGAAGTGCTGCAAAAATAAAAAAATTCTTTAATTATTTTTAATAATTTCAAATATTCTAATATTTAAATGTTTAATATCTAAATATTCTAATATCAAAATTTATTATTTTAAATTTTGTTTATTTTAAATTTTTCGGTGGCCTTCTATAAGGATGCGCTCACTTTATGTGATGCACTCCTCCTTTTAAGGGGGAATGCTCATATTTAGTGGCCCCCTTATTATTATTATTATTTAAATATATTTTTTAATTTTTTTTAAAAAATATTTTAAACTCTTAAATATATATTTTAAAATTTTAAATATATATTTTTAAAAAATATATTTTAAAATTTTAAATATATTTTAATTTTTTTTTAAAGACCGTTTAAAAGATTACTTTCTTTTTGCTAATTTTCATTATCTTTTACTTTGCCACTTTTAAATAATTTAAAAAAAAAAAATCAAGAAAAGAAAATGAACTTTACTTTTTTAATAAATTATAATAGAAATATAAGTTACCAAACTTGAGTTTAAGAGTTTTTAAATAAAAAATAAATAATGGAGAAAGTGAACTTGAGTTTTTTAATAAATTATAATAGAAATATATGTTACCACTTTTAAAAAATCATGGACTTCAATTTTTCAAGGAATTATAATAGAAACGTGTGTCCCCACTTAACTAGTTAAGTAATTTTTTTTTTATATATTTAAATAATTTGTATTATATGAGATAATTTTTGTTTTTTTATAGTTCCTTAGGAGGCCCATTTTTTATGTAAATTTCCCCTAATACATGCCCTCCTTGGTCAATAATTAATAATTCATGAATATTTGATATTTTCCACCACAACTAATTTAATTAATTAATTCTAAGAAATCAACTTTCCCGATTTATCTGTAGGTCCAATCTTACTATATTAGGAAATTGAACCTACTATAAATATTAAGTGCTAAATTTAGAAAGGGGACATGACAAGTCCTCCCTCCCAAAGATTACTTGTCCTCAAGCAAGGAGATTTGGATGGTTGAGAACTTCTGACCCTTCCCATGTTGCATCTTCATTTGGAAAATCCTTCCATTTGACCAAATGCTCAGTGATGCTTTTGTTTCGTAACTTTTTCTCTCTTGTTTCCAAAATCTTCTCAGGTATCAAAATCAACTTTCCTTCATCATCTAAAGGTGGCATCATAGGAGAAGTTACAACTTTTTGTCCCAACATCTTCTTCAAGCATGGCACATGAAAAACATTGTGTATTTTGTGACCCAGTGGCAACTCCAACTCATGGGCCACTTCCCCAACTTTCTTGATGACTTTGTAAGGTCCATAAAATTTTGGTTTCAGCTTTTCCGCTCCACTTCTCTTCAAGGAACTTGGCTTATATGGCTGCAAACTCATAAAAACCAAGTCTCCAACCTTGAAAACTCTCTTTGTTCTCTTCTTATCTGCATACAACTTTTGTTGATTTTGAGCATGGTTCAAATTATTTTTAAGAGACCTTAGAATCGCTTGACTTTGTTGGAAAAAGTCACTTGCTGCAAGAACTCTACTATCTAAAAACAATAAATCAGCAAAAGAAAGAGCATCATAATTTTATAGAGAGCACGAAAAAGAGGCACTCCAATGGACATGTGGTGAGATGTGATAACAATACTCTCCTATGTGTAACCATTTCACCCAAGAACCTCGCTGATTTGAAACATAATTCCTCAAATATCCTTCATCCACTTATTGACAATTTTTGTTTTTTCATCTGTTTGGGGATGATAGCTTGTGCTAGGTGTGAATTTTGTGCCTGCCAAATGAAACAATTCCTTCCAAAAGGAAATAAGAGACCTGTTGTCCCTATCATTAATAATGTTTCTTGGCAAACCATGTAATATGAAAATCTCTCTAAAGAATAATTTTGCTAGTTGAAGTGTTTTAAATTCAGACGTGATAGGAAAGAAATGCACCTATTTTATCAATCTATCCACCACCACAAATATATAATCTTTACCCTGGGCTTTAGGCAAACCTGTGATGAAGTCCATAGAGATGCTTTCCCACTTGTGCTAAGGAATTGGAAGTGGTTGAAGTAAACTAGCTAGAAAAATCTGCTCACCCTTGTTTTACTGACAAACCATACATTCTCTAATGTGTGTGAGTATATCTTCTTTCATTCCCTTCCAAGCAAACCTCTCTCGAGCTTGCCTATATGTCTTATTGTTAGACATACATGACAACTGAGACAGGGGGGAATCAGTTGTACATTGAAAACTTAAACCCTACTTAACCATCAAACTTTTATTATCATTAGAAAAATGTAAAAAAATGAAACATAAACACATTCAACACCATACACAAGAGAACACTAGATTTACATGGAAAACCCTAATCAGGGAAAAATCACAATGAGGATTAGATCACATATATATGAATAGTAACACCAAATACAATAGTCTCACTACCAGATCAGATATATGTGAGACTATTGTATTCGGTGATTAGATCCAATAGTAGCAAGATATAGCAATCTACCAATCATTGATCTATACTTGCTCTAATTTATCTTAGGAGATTCATCATTTTTGCTTAACTTGCAACTAGTGACCATGGGAGTACACACTAGTTTAGAGTCCTCCATTCCAAACTTCTTCAACATTTCCTTGGCATACTTTGACTGTGATGAAAATGCCTTTTCCTAATTGACAGATTTGTAACCCAAGGAAGAAATTCATCTCCCCAAACATTGACATCTCACATTATTTTCGCATCTACTCTACAAATATCTTACACATACCTTCATTTCTTCTAAAGGTTATGTCATCAACATACACAACCACAATCAGGATCTGATCTCCCTCAACCTTGAAGTAAAGATTGCTAATTGCAGTACCCTTTTTGAATCCCTGTTGCAACAAGTATCTATCCAATCTTGCATACACTCTTGGAGCTTGTTTGAGTTTGTAGTGTAGGAAATTATATACCTTTACAATTTCACACTTTGTTTAGGTCCCTTAATTTATTGGACTTAAATAAATTTATTGGACTTAAATAAGCTTCTAATTTTCTAAATTATGCATTCCAAAGCCTTATTATTCTCATTTTCTGAAAGGGAAGCTGGCATTTAACTAGTTCAATTAATATTTTAATCACCCTGGAATGTGAATGTCTTGGAATTTTAGTCTAGGACCCATTCGTCCAAGGGTGAATGGGTTCCCTTTAAGTCCCAAGATCCATTTTTTAAATATGTTTTTGGTGGTCTTTTAATTATTCAAATTCAATATGCAATTATCGGCTTTTGGAATCTAATTTTTGGGAAATTAGATAAACACCTATAAATACATAGCCTTTTTATCATTTTGAAATCTAAGCATCCTAACACGCGTGATCAAATATATCCAAGAGAAAATATTATTGTCAAGAGCATTCAAGAGCATATTTATCAGTCATTTGTTGCAACAATCAAGATACTATCATCATGTTCAAGCTTTTGTGTATTCATGTCATCTTGTGAAGGCTAATATGCATTGTTGATCCTAAAGCATCCAAGCATTTTCAAGTGTCCAAATTCATCAAGCAAAGAAAGTTCAAGTTCCTTGGAGTGATGTGTTTTTCTTTAGTCCTCTAAGGGAAGCCATTGAAGGTTTGGTGAGTTGTAGCAAGCAAGTATTCATTCATCATTTCCTTCTCCATTGTCATTATCTTTCTATCAAGGTTTAATTACCAAACTTGTGGTTTGACTAAGGAAAACCACCACTCAAACAAAACAAATTTTCCCTCTCTTTGTATGTGCAGATTACACATTGAAGAAGAATTAAAGATCTTGAAGAGAAATTTTGCATTGTTGCATAAGTTGTCATCATTGTTGTCAAGCCATGAAAATTCAATTGACAATTTTATTTCCAACTTTCTGATAGTGGAACCTGTGTAAACAAAAGCTAAGATCTTGCCTCAGAGGGTTGCCAAAAGTATTTTGAGAAGCCCTAACTAGGACCCATTCACCCTAGGGCGAACTTGTCCTTCAACAAATCTCGAAACCTACTTTTGGTGACCAGTACATGTGTCCTAACCCTTCTTAGATAAACTTGCAAACTATGATTTCAGTTTTTGTACTTTTAGGAATTTGCATTTCATGTTCTAGGTCTTATTGTTCATTTAGTTTGAGCATTACATATCATTTCAATTTGGTTTTAGATTTGTCCTATTGTTTTAAGGACTCAAATCTAGGTCTGACTGACTCATCATTAAGGTTGAAACTCACTCCTTACACCTTGTGATCTCTTTCCTAATGAAATTCCTTAGGGAAAGGTACAAATAGAGAAAATACCCCCTTATTTCTTAAGGAACCCCTTTCCCACCATTTTAGAGTCCATATAATGCATTTTTTAATTTGCAAACCATATCAACATCCTCTAACAATGAAAAACCTTCTGATTGTTCAATGTAAACCTCTTCTTCTAACTCACCATTCAAAAAGGAAGACTTGACATCCATTTGATACACCTTGAAGTCTTTATGTGCTGCAAAATCCAAAAACATTATAATGGCTTCCATTCTTGCCATCGGAGAAAAAGTTTCTTCAAAATATATTCCTTCCACTTGTGAGTATCCCTTGCACACAAGTCTAGCTTTGTTAGAATTTCATGATGTTGATTGATGATTATACTAAGATGACATGGATTACATATCTAAAAGAGAAGTGAGAAGATTTTGATAAGTTCAAAGCATTTAAGGTTACGATGGAGAATGAAATCAAAAGTACAATCAAATTCCTAAGATCAGATAGAGGTGGAGAGTTTACAACTGAGAAGTATGAAAAATTCTATGAAGAGCATGCAATCCAGAGGTAGTTCTCTACCCCTAGAACTCTGTAAAAAAATGGAGTACTTGCGAAAAGAAAGAACTAGATTGTACAAGTGGCAAGGACTATGCTATGCCAAGCAAATCTATCAGATATGTACTAGAGAGAAGCTACATAGATAGTTGTGTATATTCTGAATAGAGCTCAGATTGGGCATAAGAAAGTGAAGACTCCATATGAGCTATGGAAGGGAAGATTGACACCAGTAAAGTACAAAAAATTTGGAAGCAAGTGCTATTGTTGTCAAATAAGGTTTGCACCCTTGCTAAGCTATGAACTGTAGCAACCTATTGACACATGAGAACACTTCAAGGTTGTGGGTGACCTGGGAATGAAGTGAACCTCCAGATTATGGGCTGGTTCCCCTTAAGATAAATTGAAAATATGCTAAGGAAAAGAGTAAGAAGGGTATACTTGAAATCTAAAACCTATCACTAACAGGTGGTACACCAAAGATAAAAATCTGACAATACTGTTGAAACTCACAAAAATCCTCAATAAAGCTAAACAATCTCACAACACAGAGATTTATGTCTGCAAAAGTGATTCTATGTAAGGTTTTGACTGTTCTAATGCTTAAACACAAGGAAAACAATGATGTTTGGACATATATAAATGCAATAGAAAGAGATCACTAACATAAACCTGCACTATGACATAATATTCTTTGCATCCAGTATTGAAGGAATATGATAAAATAAAAGATTACATAGAATTTTATCATGCAATTCACAACCAACACTAAAACAACAAAGGGAATCGGTGAAGGAAATGACTTTCTATTGAGAAACATAAGGAGTCTCTGTATTAAAAATCTGTAGTATTCATAGAAATGAGTTACAAAGTCTGAATAATGCTCTTTTAGCAATCTCCTAACCAAGAACTCCTTTTTTTTTAAGAGGCAAAAATGCCATATATACAACAAAAACCAAAAAAAGTCTTGGCCCCTACCTTAGGGTTTACAAAAAATGAGTCGGTTCCTGAACATGTCGGCCCTAGAAGAGTTTTGGAATAAAGTCAATGAGGCATTAAATGTGCACACCCTACTCATGTCGGTGAAAGATTGCTCCCAAGCATGGCCTTCAGATCTTTTGCAACCATTGCATTAACTCGCAACCCTCATGTCCACCCTCGAGACTTCTTTGCAGAGCTGCTTTGAATGTTTTGAAGTATGGTCATTAATGTCGATCTACCTTTGCCAGTAGACATCCCAGCTGTCATTGAGACTCACGACTTCTTCCTTTCTGCTTTCCTCTCGTTATAGATCTTTCCAGACGAACACCACTGTTCACCGAGCCGATCATCATCTTTGATCATAGAGTAGATCCATACCGCACACAGTCTGTTGATCTTCATCACACCGGTCAAACTGCCAACGGTTTGCCTTCAACTTCCTCCGATTGGTTGAACAGATACCACGTGGGATCTTCAGATGGTCAAAATTTATTCCCGCAAAATTGAATGTCGATGAGACACTAGCTGTGTCTCCCTGATGCTACAATACTCCACAACAGCTATCGGCATAACTTACCACTGTCGACAAGAGTTTACAATGAGCTACAAGAGTCATACCAATATCCAACACTATTTCCCAGACCATCGCTATCGGCAAGACATCATAGCGATCCCTCAAGTCCTACTGATGTCAAAACACCTATTGGTGAGACTATAGTATTCATCGGCAAGAGTCTCAGTGATCCTCCATGTCACACTGAAGCATCCTTCCGTCGGTGAGACTTCATCGGTCAGCAAGACATCATACCGAGAGCAAACCATTCGGCCAAGAGTCTCGACGATGCTCAACATGAACACATCCATTGGAGAGACCAACAGTCATCGGCAAGACATCACACCGAGAGAACCTTTCGTCAGCGAGACTTCTAGTCATTGGCAAGACATCACACTGAGAGCACCTTCTGTCGGCGAGACTTCCAGTCATCGGAAAGACATCATACCGAGGGTAACACCTTTCCCCGACGTTACCTGTCGCCAGGAGTTCCACCGAAGACATACATACCCATCGGCAAGATAATCGCTCATCGACAAGATCAGTGAGACCTTTCACCGAAGTCCACGACAAACCCATCGGCAAGACAATCACTTTTGATATGAGTCATATAGAGCCCTTAAGTCTTACCGATGTCAAAACACCTGTTGGTGAGACCAACGGTCATCAGCAAGAGTTCACAGCGAAAGCACCCGGTAGTAGATATCACTCCGACTAGACCATTGGAAAGAGTCTCGGCGATGCTCCCTTGTGAACAACTATCAGCGAGAGTTCTCCCCGAGCGGAGAGAAAAAGAAAACTCATAGCGACTGAAATGTCTTGGTGACCCGAGCATCTCAAAAAGAAAAGGCGGAGCCGAAGTCGGGATGGAAACCGAAAACGAAACTAACCAACATTTCCAATTTCATCCCACGCTCTAATTCCGCCTCCGCCAAAGTAAAGAACCCCCAAACAAATGAAAGCAAAGCGGGATTAGAACCAAAACCGATCTCGGGCGAAACACAGCAGGGGCGGAAGCGAAACAGAAACGAGACCATGAAACTTTTCCAAGTTCAGGTTCAGTTACAGTTCCGGATCCGCCTCTGACAACACATAAAGAAAAAGGGAAGAAATAAAAACACAAAGAAGATCAAAGAGAAAGAAACATCCCTCGATCACGGGCAACGAAAAAAGCAAAGAAAAGAAGAACGGGCGGAACTGAGACCAGAACTGGGAAAGAAAGAGCAACTAGAACTTTGGAAGAGTTTGATGTTTGGTGACGGTTCCGGCTCTGCCTCCGACAACACACAAAGTGAAAACGGGAAAAAGGAAAGAAAAAGAAACAAAGAGAGAAACCGCCCCACGGTCAAATGAAAGGTGAAAAGAAAACAAATGCACAAAAGCGCGGAACCGGAACTAGAACAAAAACATAAACTGGAACTTTGGAAAATTTCCAATGTTTGGTTTCGGTTCTGACTCCGCCTTTGACAGAACAAAAAGAAGAGGGCACAAAGAAAAGAAAACAGAAAGGGGGAAAGCAAGGAAAAAACATAAGATGAAGACCCTCCTAATAAAAATCGAACACCTGCACGTTGGGCTCAACCCTTATGGGAGCCACATTTAATCCACGTGCCGAATTTAAAACATAATTTTCCCTTGCAGCTGCACAAGAAGCAAACAAGTTAGAAAATATGTAACCTTGATGCAAAATGTTCCTCCATTTGGCCTTCATGAACACTTGAAGACATAGATTGCCTTGCCTGATTGAGCCCACAGGTGAAAATTGGGTAACATCTTTGGCGACTTCAGCTGGATGTTTTCCTGCTAAACGTGCAAACCAGTAGCCTAGGCCTATCCATTGGGCATGGAGTCATTGGGAATCTAGAAATAGACTTAGAGCAGTTTTGTTAATGGCTGTAACTCACTTGAGACTCTTAGAACATAACAGGTCACTTGGAAACTTATTGAAAACAAGAAAACTACAAAAGGGAAACACTAAACTGTGTTGGAACTAAACCTACCCTACACTAACCAGTAAAAAATTGGTCAACCAAAACCATTAATAGGATGATTGAAATAGCTGCCCTTTCTCCTCAATATGCAATGACTGTCAAGCTTAATGGTAGCTAAATAAAGATGGTACACTGAAAAATGTTAAAAAATGTAATGCACTGTCTCATGAAAGAGGGTAACAAGTTCACTTACCTCCTTAAACTGATCATATGTATTTGTATTCAAAGGAGGATAAGTAAATTGAACACACTCTTTTTCAACTGCAAGTACATCCTTTATACCACTTTCAGATGTGGCTCCATGTGTGATTGCTTGATTAACCATTGACGCTTTATTAAACTCCATCTGGGCTAAATCTTTGATTGGACAGCCCCGTGTAAAGATGAAAATTGAGCTCTCCTTGCTGGTCTCTTGCCCATTCACTGTTGTTTTATGGCCTTGCTGGCTGGAAAGGTCTAACCCCTGTGACTGACTTGGTGAGAAAATAGAAGCTTCTTCAGTAAGCTCAATTTGTTCATGATTAACTTCATCAAGAGGTAATAGTTCAACACCCAAATTAGTACAGAAAGCTTCTAAATCGCTCCAAAACATATCCTCTTCAATGTCTTCTTTACTTTTTTGAACATAAAGACTAATTTCAGTCCTAATGCAATTCTCATCTGGCTTTGATAAAGCATCAAAATCACCCTCTTTGCAAAACAGTAAGTCCAGTTCAAGGACTTGTTCAACTTGATGGGTATTTTCATGCACACCAAAATGTGGCTCTCCCTAAACGATTCTATTTAAACCTCCTTGTTCCCGAGTAAAGATTTCAAACTCACCTTCACCTTTATGCAACAATAAATCAGCATTACCTCCATCAACCTCTTGTTGGTCCAATTCTTTATCCTTGTCAATGAAGTAAGGCAGATCATCAAATGAGAAGATTAACTTTTCCTTTTGATTCTCAGCCATGTTCATTATAGCAAGATGCTCAACCTGATTCTCCTCACCTTCTTGCAAACTTTTAGATTCCTCATTTTTCAATATTGAGCAAAACTCAACAATTACCTCCTCTTCATCAAGTTGAGAGAATAGAGATAGTCCCCTATTCCAAGCTGTAAATTGATCTTTCTCGACATCTACTTCCATTTCCTGTTGATGCTGAATATAAGCTTGACAAGCAAGCTCTTCCTCCTGCACAAAAAACTCTTGCTCTCTCTTAATATCAACCATCTGCCTTTGGAAATCAAGCAATATCTTATCAATATCGCTAACTCCCTTATTAGCATTTTGGGGCTAGTTATTGAAACAACCATGTTGCTTTTGTGTAGAAATGAGTTCCTATGGTTGAATTTGAGCATATGTTGGGCGACATTGAGATTGAGCAGGAGTGGGAGGGTGGGAGGCAAGATAAAAATGCTAGAATTCTATTGCTACAGGGTCATTTGGAATAATGATAGTAGATTGTTCTGTATAACATGGTCGATAAGAGGACATATATGCAAGAGTTTCATGGAATGGAGGGTGAAAAGCCATGTTTCCATGAAAACCTGACATATCTTTTCCATTCAAATTAGATTTCCTTCCAAAAAACATAAAACATGTCAGAACTTGAACTACTGAAACCATAAAATTTCCACACTCAGAGTTGCCAGGTATGTGATTGAACTTTCCTCCAAAAGGCTGAAACTACCGCTGTACACACCAAACAATAGTAACATAAGGACAAGAGAGACTGAAAATTAGTTCTTAAGTCCCACCGGGCGTGCCAAAAACTGTTGTCAAATAAGGTTTGCACCCTTGCTAAGCTATGAACTGTAGCAACCTATTGACACATGGGAACACTTTGAGGTTGTGGGTGACCTGGGAATGAAGTGAACCTCCAGATTATGGGATGGTTCCCCTTAAGATAACTTGAAAATATGCTAAGGAAAAGAGTAAGAAGGGTATACTTGAAATCTAAAACCTATCACTAACAGGTGGTACACCAAAGATAAAAATATAACAATACTGTTGAAACTCACAAAAAATCTCAATAAAGCTAAACAATCTCACAACACAGAGATTTATGTCTGCAAAAGTGATTCTATGTAAGGTTTTGACTGTTCTAATGCTTAAACACAAGGAAAACAATGATGTTTTCACAGATATAAATGCAATAGAAAGAGATCACTAACATAAACCTGCACTATGACATAATATTCTTTGCATCTAGTATTGAAGGAATCTGATAAAATAAAAGATTACATAGAATTTTATCATGCAATTCACAACCAACACTAAAACAACAAAGGGAATCGGTGAAGGAAATGACTTTCTATTGAGAAACATAAGGAGTC